>JAYMTS010000083.1:0-14944 GCA_036898005.1 Geranium phaeum
AATAAATTCTCATAGTTAGGGTATGAAAGTGTCAATTTGATATAGTTAGGTGTATTAAACTGTCATTAATCCTTTTATAAAATATATATTTATTTCGACTAACATTTTACTATGTGACCCTCATTAAAACGATTTTAAAATAACTCATACAATGCCATTGTTAATAACTGTGAAGCAAAGAGACATCCAACCCTTGTAATTCTACATGGTTACAAATTTCAACCATAATACTCTCAACATCAGGAAAAAAAAATCTCAAAACAAGAGCTAATAGATATTGGGACATACTCTGCGGTCATTCTTGTTATCAACATGTCCTAAGCAAAAATGCATATTTTCATGGAAGGCTCCAACGTCAAATCTGGATCTATGACCTGAGTTGAGTTATGGGTTGACAATGACAGAGCCAGTGTAGAGATCACCTTGTATCAAACCTTGGGTCCTCTCACAACTCCAGACAAGAAAGACAACTTTGATGCATCATAAGATCAAATTTGGTGTATAGAATATAGAATTATTGGAGAGCTCTAGAAATGGTCAATTACTTAAATTCCAGTTTGCCAACTTCAAGCTTTCTCGAATAGCAACAACTTCTTGATCGATGTATGAGGAAGTACAGTTATTGTATTTAGACACTTGGTAAGGATTCGAGAAAATAACTTGTTAGTAACCCGACATAATTCCATATCCCCGCAGAATTGGAGTTTCCACATCCCCGCAGAATTGGGAAACTGCATAACGCAATAATAATGAGTGATTTGCTAGTTCCATGCCCAACATTACCAAATTAAGAACTCTATATTTCTAATACATAATTGTTAAGTATATGTACAGACTCAAAACTTAGTCAGGAACTTATAATTCAAACCAAACAACCAAAAAAATATGGAACCCCAAGTCCTTCAAGGTACAACAATCACATCGAAATTTCAAGAAGCTCTATAATATGACTGAAGATCGCAAGAATCATTTTCAATCAAACGGTTGCTAATAGAAAATGAAATATTCAAACTAATATACATAATAAACACACCTTTAAGCAAAGCTTTCTTGTAAGGGACTATGTTTCAGAAAACAAATAAAAGAAAAAACCCTCAACTCCTTCAAAGTACAATAAAAAAAACTCTACCATATTCTATGAACAACACATAAGCAGTTATGACCACATTCAATGACTGCACGCCATGCATATCCTCCAAGACAAATAAAAAACAGAGAAATCAATTGAAATTTGTTTTAAGAAACTTTTGAATCTGGTTTATATATAGTATTTGAATCTGCCAATAGTATAATATCAAGGCAGAAAAATAAACATATAACACAACATAACTATTAGGATAGCCAATGCTGATGTCTCCATGTTTAGAGTATAAAGATGCTCTGTTTTAATTTCATGTGCCAGAATCTTCTTGCACATTTCAGTTCCAAGATGAATTTCATAGGCTCTAACAATTTCATCATTCTCCTTGATAGACTCCAAGGCATCAGTAACCTCAGCTGGTATCTGCAATACAACATCAAATGTAAACATACACTTGTTTCTTTTTCATCGTCAAATAAGTACTTAATAATGATAAGCCATTACTAAAAAACACAAACATGTATATTCATAATTATTTTACAGTCAGAATTACATCAAAAGAATTAAGAGCATATGGTTTACTATTATCAAAATTTAAAAATATTAATAGAAGAAAATGTTTGATAAAATTTCCAGCATAAAACAAATATAAGTATTATTTTTTATCAGCAAAACAAATAGAAATATGCCTATTTGAAATCAGAATCTAGATAAAACATATATACCAGAAACAAGCCTAACATGAGAATTGATAGCATGCAACATAAAGATAGCCAAATTGATCTTCCTATTTACTCAGATTAGCTTCCACATCGATATCAACAAGATCTTGAAATTCAAACAATTAACTAAGTAAATAGTTGCTAAACCTATGCCCAACAAGGCAATAAATAGGCAATAGACAGTCATAATGATATTTGGGACTAATTCACTCATCAATGAATTCAAATAAACAAGCAAGCAATTTCCTTTCCCAATCTTATACAATGATCAATAATAACAACTATAAAACCGAAAACTGAGAATGTGGCCTACTTACCTTAGTTTTGCAGAAACCAATCCTCCGAATGAACCCCTTGTAGTTATTAATCGGCATAATCCCAGAGACAATTGGAGTCGTGATGCCATTTGGCGACTGTCATTGACAATCTTGAGGAACACATACGTATCATAAAACAACCGCTTAACAATCAGATTCGCCCCAGCATCACACTGTATAGCACGCCACAGAGTACACAAAACACATCAAATCCAGCCACCAAGCAAAAACCCAAAAACAAAATCACCACCAAACAAAACAAAACAAAACAAACCAGCTTCTTCAAATATGCCAGATCGTTATGATACGACTCCAATGTCGCCACACCATTGCTCCCAATCTGATCAGGGTGAGCATTAAACCACAACAAAAACCCTCAAGTTCAATGCCTATTACACAATTGTTCTATCAGAAATTTTCAAATGTCATTGAAATCTCTAACGCCGATTCAATATCAGGGGATTTCAAATGACAAATCAATTTTTTTTTCCGAGAACAAATGGTAAAATGTGGATGAATATGATAGTCTCGTTACTTATTCTACCTATGATGTTCTCTTATTATATAGAAAACGAAGTGGTACAATTTGAAAAGGTGAGAAAATATGAATATGTGTTGCCTGCATTGAATCTAAGAAAAACTTGGTGTATGCATTAAATCTGGACAGATGATCCATTTAACACAACCCACATGTCATTTGTTACCAATCCAATTATAAAACCACATTTCAGTATTAATTAATTAAGCAAGAACAAGAACACATTGCACCTGGTCAAGAACAAGAAACACAATGCATTCTATAAAAGAACAACCTAGACGGTTATTTTCAAAATCAAAACATCAAAAAAACTAAACAAACAAAAAATTCTTCTCTAAAACTTTTGTCACGTGTCCATTTTTTTTACTCCTTTTATATATAGTATTGATTCATAAAAATGGTAAACTAAATTATTTAGTAAAAGCTTATTTTGAGGATGCTAATTGATACTTTGATTGAATATATATTATATTATTGAGATTGCACAAATTGACAAAAAAGTCATCCATCATAACAACATATAAAAATAGAATAATGAGTTAAAAATTGAACTTATTTTCACATACATTATAAAATTAATATGTATTACTCAAAAAATTAATACACTCCGTACAACGGATTAGAAATATTAGGAACAACATTGCATATACATAAACATATATCTGTTTAGGATAATAAAAAAAATTCATATGTTTAACTCCATTATCTGACTTCTATCATAATGCATCTTCAGAGCGTCTTTCTCGTGGCGAGAACAAAAGAAGAGGGAAAGAAATACCCCGTCAAACTGCCAAGGGCTTTCGGACTTCTCTTAATCTTATTCTTAGTTGGGAAGAGGAAAAGATGTTTAAATCAATAGAAATTAATGAAACATCATAGAAGGATTTTGCACATGACACGATCAATTCAACGCTAATATAAGTTGTTGACTCTCCTAAAAGGACAGAGCATGAATTCAAACCAGACCAGACTCTTCAAGATTAGCTTTCTACCTACCTTTATGGAAGAGTTTCACCTTAAGAAATTCAAACCCGGAGCGAGTTAAACGAAAGGATAATTGTGGCCACAACTACTACTACTGGCGAGTTGAAAGAAAGAATTGGTGTGGCCACAACTACAACTATACACTGGCCCTTAAAAAATGCTTATAATTTAAAGGTGCTACTGAAAGCCCTTTTAGATCACACTTGTTTAAACTATCAAGAATTTTTTTCATATAACTATCATTATCTAGCTTCTACCATAATAAATTTTAAGTCAACCCATTAGGTAAGGATTAAGGAAGTATATGTATAAACCAAAGCTGTAATTTCACACAAAAAAATAAGAAAATTTGGAGCAATCCTCCCTCTACGGCAAATGCTCGAACAACTACAAATAGAGAGATAAAATTCAACTCAATTTCAAGTACATTAAAGATGCGGCTATTGTACATTTTTTTCACAAACATTAAAAACTTTAAATTACAAAACTTAAAAGTGGAGAAAAAAAAGCAGTGAAAGAGAGTTTAGAAAACATGAAAGTTAAGAAGAAAAAATGCCAAAAAAAAACTTCCCACAATGAGTTTTTTCTTTCTAGTGTTGATTGTACACAGAGTAAAATTAGTAAGCCAAAGATAATTTACTGTGCAAAATGTTCTCTGTGGCATAATGGCATTCATATATATAAAAACTTACGTACCAAGAGTTTATTATATACCAAAGTTATAGATTCTGAATTACCAGTAGGATACTCTTTATACTCAAGATCACTTTAAGTGCCCCAAATAATGCAAACTGTATAATACAGTTAGCCTTTAATAAATTAATAATATAGGAAATTTCAAATTAAAACACAACAAAAAAGAACCTTTATTTGGGAGAAGAAAGGTCTAGCCGAAGAACCTTTGTACGAGGAGTGTATAATAAGGTGTCAAACCCTGGTAAAATTGATCATTAATTAATATACAATAAAAAAAATTAATTGTAATTTATTTAGATATAAAAGTTTTAATTTCAAGATTTATATTTATTAAATAATTAATAGAGGATTAATAAGGAGTTTCCTCGAATTGGAGATGCTCTAACAAATACAATTACTTCTCTTGGACAGTAAAATATGTGTCACATTTGATCAACCTTGTATCATATAGGTCAATTTTTTAGAATAAGAAGTCTCACATCGAAAGAAAATAAAATTAAAGGATTGTATGTAAAGAAAATTATCAAACTCAACTAATAAACTTGGTGTTTTATTTGTGGAGCCCCGACATATACAATCAAGTTTTACGGTTTTGGCTAGGGAAGTGTATTGTTTAATATAAAAAGTGAAACAAAAAGATTAAAAAAATGCTTTCAGCTCTTAAAATCTTCCATTCAAAAGCATAACACAAATAAACTTGAATTCAGTGCTTTGTTTAGAACCAAAAGTAAATGAAGAAGATAAAAGACATTATTTGAGCTCCTACAAAATTCTACAAAGATGATTCAGAGATCATTGTGCTTGAGCATAATTACTTCTCTTGCTTTGGTTTTTTCATGATCGGGCTATTGCGTTGGAGACCTAGACCTTTCGATATCGTAAAAGATGAATTAAGAGCAGCTCTCATTATGCTTATAGCCAGCACAGGATTGGCCATCCATGATATGAAGCATTTCACCTAAAGGAACAAGGAGGAAGCTGAACAAGAAGTCAATGAAATCTTGATGAGCTTCAACAAATAAAAACTCATTTGTCGACTTTTTCATTAGCGCCTTAACTTCAATCTTCCGATCTTCTAGAGATTTGCCAACATGGTTGTCTGCAAACATGGTTTCTGCAGCACGGTACCGCGAGACAAAATTTTCTTGGAAATAAACATATATGTTAGAGGAGATGTGGAGACTAAGGTATAACTCAGAAGCTCCATAAACTGCACACATTGAAACAAAAGTTATTATTTACAACTATGAAGTAACCAATAACATGCATGAAGAAACAAAGATATTTGGCTCAACCTCATTCAGACCAAGTCCCACAGTCCTTTCTTCGATCACACTCGTGTCATCGAACTTCCCCTACATAGCAAATGAAAAGGTCGTATCATCAACAAATGTCAATTCTTTAACCAGCAATACAGGATGCAAAGGCCAAGTGAAAATGAGTCACTTCTGGTTATCTACTCTAATGTTACAGCCATGGTAGTAACAAATTATCAATCAGAATAAGACATCCAGACACCTCATGCAGGTTCATTAAACCATCCTCTTGTTACTGGAGCAAAGAGCACCAAATAATTATATGGAACGACACAAACAAACACTGAGAGCAAAACAAGCTGCTTTTTTATCATCGGCGTACTCAGCAGGATCAAATAATTGCCCCAATGTGGGAGACCCCAGGAGAGGAAAATATAAGTAAATATTAGTAATAGTTATGATTTCAAGCTTCAAGACCATCTCCAGCAACAAAATTGGGAAATAGATGGTAAAAATCGGCTCCAGTTTCAAAATCTGTATCACTCAAGAAATTAATGACATTTCAACTTAATTTATCAGCACTATTACATCCTTTAGGACTCAAGAAAGACCTTCGCTTAACTTTTTCATCTCCTTTTAGTTAGTTAATGCACAAGGACGAAATAGTATTAAATAGCAATTATAGGAGGGCCAAATGATGAACTTGCTTCTTGATAACTGCAAAAACTATTTAAAAAAAATCAGTATAAATGCCTATTTTAACAAGTCAACAAATGTTCGAATGACTGGTGAAGTAGTGAGTAATCTCAAGCTAACATGCAACATTTTCAAAATAATTATAGCAAATACAAATCTCAGCTTTGAACTTTGAACGTGAAGAGCAGACAAGGCAATTTATATGCTAAAAAAACAATTATACCTGGAAAAGCATCCTGAGGTAATCCACTTGGAGCTATGCTGGGAGCCATGTCTGAACTTGTATTTTGTCTGTAAGAATCTAAAGGAGGTGGAGCAGGAGCATCAGGAAAATGCAGTCTCTTATGCAGCTCTGAACAATTAGTTTTTCAGAAGCCAATTGTATCATTTTCTCGATTGTATGTAAGAAGCGTGTCACAGACAAGAATGACTGCACGTACATGAGGTATCAGAATAGCATGAAAATTTACAGAACGGGAATCGTCTACTTAGATGTAAAAACAGTAAATTTACCTCCTAATAAGGTTGTTGGGTCATTTCTGTTTGGGAAAATTCCGAGGCAATATGCACCACTGACTTTTGTATGCTATAAAATAAAGCATGGACAAGTACACAGTAAATAATAATAGTTAAACCTGAAAGCAAATAGATTATGCCATAGTGTACTTAGAATTCTGCATTCTCACCAACCTGTAAATGAGAATGTCTAAAACAATTTACAACTTGAAGGAAGAAAAGATCTATATAAAGTTTGAAGAAGAACTAACCAATCTAGCAGCAGCATTCCGAACATTAGCTGACACAGCACTACAACGGAATTTGTTCAAAGGTATAATGGTTACGTTTCTTTGGAGATTACAATTATGAATTAATTGTTTGCCAGTATTTTCTGTGTCTATGACAACATTATATAGCCTCCCAGCAGCAGTAACCTGCACGTTAATTACCCACAAAACTCAACTCTGGACCACAAGCAAGACATTTCTTCTTCCTATTTTTCTTCTTAGTCACCAATCCAAATACAATTAAGCTCAAATTCAAATCAAAACACTGAAACACAAACAATTAGAGAAATTTCCCAAACCTTGAGAATGGTTCACATCAACCTCAGTTGCTTCTCTCTGGAGCAATACTTTCCCATTTTCAACAGCAAAAACCGAGAACCCCTACACCGACGCGCCTCTACACACCTTCAGCTTCAAGTCAACCTAAAAAAACACAAAATTCCCCAAATCCCACATTTTCTCAGCAACGAAACAAAAAAACAAACTTCGCCATAAAAAAACTCAAATAAAAAATTGTACCTGCTTCAAGTTGTAGAAACTCTCGTACACCGCCAGAACAGAATCGAAAATCTTCACCTAAGACGGCATCGACGAATTGATCTCTAAAAAACCACAAAATCACAAGAAAATCAAAATTTAAACGAAGCCCTGATACTGATTCCACAATTCGTTCTCTAAAAGCCCATAAAACCAAATCAAAATATAAGCGAAACCCATATACAGAATCGACAATTCATTCTCTACAACCCACAAAACGCATCAAAATAGAAACGAAACCAGATAGAGAAATTTGAAGCTTTTTACCAGTGGGAGCGTCGAGGACGTGAATGGCGATGACTCTGTAGACTGCCTCGGCGATTTTGACGAGAGCCCAAGTCAGCAATTCTCTACCCTAAGTGTCCATTCTCAACGCCACGAGCACCACAGCTCCGGCGACGGAGCCGTCGTCTTCTCCGGCGTCGAGAGTCATGACCTTGTCCCTCGTCAACCTCGCGACCCCGAAATTCCCAGCACCAATATTCTTCACCAGATCGTACCTGTCGCTGTCGTGCATGATCGGCTTTTGAAAGAAGAAGCAAGTCTGCACCAGAAACAAAGTAAATAATTGATTGCAGGAAAAAGGCAACAATGACAATAATAATGTTGAGAATGAGCATTATTATGTTTCAAATGGAAGCAAAATTTTTACTTTGGTTGGGACAGGAAATGGTAAGTACCTTCTAGTTTATGCACTATCTTCAGCAATTGGGTTTGTGGTGATAAAGGGATTGTCGAACACTTGAACCTATATTACATAAAGGCCATGGACGTAGAAACTTGGTGGTACTTGGGCATCCTGCTGGTGGCTAGCATGGTCGCCGGAGTTGTCATCTTCAAATTTTGATGCATAAGACAAATCAACAAATACCCAATACCGCTCAAATCGATCAAAACTCAAAATTTAACACCAAAACAACGATGAAGAAAACGAACCAAAAACTCAAAATTCCACACGAAAATATCGAAGAACAAACAAAATCGAATCAGATATACCACAAACTAACCCAGAAACTCAAAAACTGACACAAACAGTGAAGAACAAAACTTCAAAACTTTGAACAACAATATCAACCAATACTAAAAAACTCAAAAATCAACACCAAAACATCGAGGAACAAAGATCGATCGAATCATAGACACTCTCCACAAATTGATCAAAATTCAAAATTTTGATACATAAGACAAATCAACCAATACCCAATACCTCAAATTGATCAAAACTCAAAATTTTACACAATTGCTATTTTTCTTTTCTCTGTTACTTGCTTATATAGAACACAAACAAACAGATACAATCCAATGATAAAAAAATATCAAAAGATGTTTCATTGAATATGAGAACACATTACATAAATAATACAGAGTCACATCCCAAATACAGAAACCCTCCATCACCGAAACAATGAACAAAACTAACTGTATCATACAGTTATTCTGAAAAACAAAACACCAAAATCTAAAGCTTATTTAAAATTCTTCACCTATTTTTCTAGCACGTGTCCAATTTTTCTTACTCTTTTTATATATTAATTAATTGATTGGCACATTTATGCTTCGGTTCATGCTTTTCACAACAAAAAAAGAAAAGAGAAGAAAAAAAAAATGAAGTAAACAAGTGTAATGCTGATTGATGTAGTGAAACATTTGTGTATGGCCTTTGGCTTTCGTGTGAAAACTATGTCACAAAACTTGGCTTCCAGTTCCAGCAACTGCAAACCAGAAAAGCTTCTTTCTATTCAGATCATTCTGTAAAGCAACTCCTTTCCATTTCTGACTGCTTCTCCATTCCTAATAAATATTTTGGTGTTGTGATTACTATGCAAATTCTCATTTTACGGACATCAAGCATTCTTTCGGGAGCCCGAATTCCTTCTTCCAAGGACCAAGTTCTCGCCTCCAAGGGTCGTTGTGCAGTTTGTAGTGCAGAACCTTGTAAACACAGTAAGTACTTTGTCATGCCAGGTTCCTCAAATCAGGAATAGATCGTTGACCTTCCTAGTTCCTAATATCTAATATATCTCGCTAAGGAGTGATATACATTTTAATGAACCGAGGAGATAGTGTACCTGTATAAATGTAGCAAAGACATCATCTTCGCTCAGCTGCTGGAACTCAATGGCCCAATCCTTCACGTGGCCATAAACATTCTTCTGTCTTTCAGCCTCTAGCATAATAGAATCACGATACAAGAACCTCTGCCATATCTTCCATACATTTGCTAATTTGAATTCTATTTCTGTTTCATTGAATCTCTACAGGATTTAAACATTAATCAATAAATAATTGTGGATTCGAGTGCTCCTATTAAAGTGACAGTGCCCTAAGAAAAAAGGTACCTGGAGAATTTTTAGTAAGTTTGGGATTTCATCTTCGGGTATCCGAACTGCGAAGCTTTCGTAGTTCAATACATTCTCATATGGCAAGAAAATTCCATCCTGAACATGACAAAATAAACAGTCCAACACATTATCAGTGAAACAAGAAGCTTATGACTACGACTGCACAACTTCAAAGTAATTCCGCTCAAATCAAGCGAGAAGAAAAAGAGGTTCTTGAAATGCACAGCTATATGGGTTTCCTAGATTTGGTGGGAGCGTGTTTGATCAAACAACTTGTCTGGACTAGAAGTGAGATCACAATCTTTGTTTTTAGCACAAATTACTAGTCTTTATATTATTATATTCATCTTTTGAGAAGGTTACGTAAATATTTTAGCATAACATTTCTTAGATTGTACCAAGACAAATATTTCCCTTTGACTTCAACTAAGAAAGCACGGTGGAAAGCAAATTCCAACATGCGTCATAAGCCAATGCATGAAGCTTATAAGGCTGTGATAGGTATAGGTTGTTGAAAAAAACTCAATACCACTCTTATAAGCCTGGAACATTGAACTTATACGATAACTATCTGACAAGAGGTCAGATATCACCATGAGAACAGATTCATGAGCATTAAGCTGTAGGGAGCAAGCAAGCAACATTGCTTACAATCACCTAAACCTTGCAAGAATTTAGATGTTCACTGAGTAATAAGCCAGCTCAAACCAAGAAACAGATTGTGATACCTGAATGATCACAGGGATGCATCCTTGCAAAATACTGTCTTCCATACGTCCACTCCAACCATCACCGGGCAATACTCCACAGAAAACCGAACTGGCCAGTTCCATGTGATAATTTTCAGAGCGTAGTTGAGTGACAACTACATTATCGACATGCTGCTTCCCAAGCTTCCCTTCCCTGTTCGGACTTGATCCAAACTCGTCTGCCAGTCTCTCTCTGATACCCATGCTATATCTGCACGTGCCCACCAAACAAACACTTCATCTTATTTTGGAACGGTTTAACATATATTTTAATATTGGAGCTCCGAGAGCCTAAGCAGAAAATCACTTGAAATGCGGTATGTCAAACTCGGGGAGGAAAGTGTCATAAATCTGATCTGATTTTTCATGCACAATTTCTTTCAATAAACAGCAAATAATAATGTACAAGACAGGAAACAGATGAAGGCCTTTTCATGCTCTAGCTCAAGAGATCTTTCATTAACTTACGTATCTTCTCCTCTTCCGTGTGGATAAGCTGGTCCTAAATGCCCATTGAAGTAGAATAGTGTTTTACGTTTCTCAAGGGGCCTGAAACAGTGAAATTAATTGATCCTTTTTAGTTGTGTACACTGAACTGGTTGACATGTTAAGCATGGCAAAGAAATATGAGGATGCATGATATCATTGGACATTACTTTCAATGAAAATATACCTAGCCCAAAGTTTCAAGCTCAAGGCACTAGCGTCGGGGACTTTCCAGGCAGGAAGCACAATATCCTTTTCAGGCTCAAAGCAGGTATGATTGCCTCTTCTACTAGAAGAAATGCCATCCCAATTGTCGGCCCAATAGGCAGTCGTTGAATGATTATGCTTTGAGTTTGTGTTTCCCCAGTGAACCAACATCACACTGTTCCATATCTCTTTGGGAGCATAGCAAGCACCTTCATCCCATGAAAAAAACTGCCTTCAGATAGAAGGTGACGACATTAGCATACTACTACTGTTAAACGGCTTATAGTGAGGAGAAGGCAGTCGACATTTACTCTTAATTCTTTACAAGTATAAATTACTCGGCTATTTACATCATACCCATATGTGATCTCTTCCTGAAGAGCGGTTCCAGTATGGATATTGCTCTGCAATGTGACTATATGCCTTCTTGTAAATTTCTAAAGTGAAAGAACTCCTAATGCCCATATGTTCCTGAAATAGTAATCCAGACATGGCATATAGTATCATCGATGTTATCAAGCAAAAGTAAAAAAAAACGTGCTTGTTTTTTTTTGATCAGCGAAAGAAAAAAAGATGCACAAAATTGCAGAGAAATTTAGTCTATGTCAGGTTACACTACCAGTCCAAATCCTAAGAGCTGATTATTGAGTTTAAGGAGAATATGAAGAGTATTTTTTGGTTTCTTGGCGCAACTCAAAAGTATAATGAGTATAATTATTCTTATGGACTAGTGAACCCACAGATAATTAAGAAAGAATACTAAATTGCCAAGCATAAACATACATATATAATATGCTCAAATAACTGTCTACAAAGTATACCTCCATACTAAAATGAGGTGCATCATCTGCACGAGAAATAATACAGGAATCAAGAACAGGTACATAGAAAAAGTCTGCTTCTTCACCATTTAGTGTTCGATGTGGACTTGCTAAGATACTTTCATACAGAGCCATCTGCAAGCAAGCGAAAAGTAAGCACAAAATTCTCAAAATTCCTATATCGTAACCCAAGTCGATGCATTTTTAGATTTATGCATACCTGAGAGCCATACAGTTGATCTGTCCACATTGTTTGATTTTTTTCTTCATAGATTCTGTTTACACACTCAAACCTGAAATGCCTCCCCTAAAATGACCAAAACTGTGATAAACATATAATAATGGTAATGGGATGTATACATAAATCACATTACACATATACTACCCACTCTCACCTCAAGCAATAAACTGTTGAACTCCGGAGGCAAATCATAAATATATATGAGAGGCCCTTTCTTTTTCACTACAGTATTAAGATCGACACGTTTCTCGGTTCTTTCAGGAATTTCAAAATGAGCTGGTCGAAGCCATTGAGGCCACTCTCTAACAGACGATAAAACAGATGGAATACTGCAGTCTGTTCCATACCAGCCATTATCACACTGAAAAATGTTCAGATTTAGTTAGAATCAATAACTTGCAATAAGCAATGCCTGTAATATGGAGAAAATCACAAAGAAGTTTTATAAACCCTGTAAATTTATTGACTGAATTTTAAAGGAAATGGAAACTTACATTTCTGCCTATAGTTTACTTGTTAGCAAATACTTCTCAGTATCCAGAATGAAATTGAGCTTTATAGTTATAAAATTCTCCGATAACTCAACTTTGAACTAAGTTTGTGCTTTCATTTAAAGAATTTCAGAAGCCATCAAGCTATAGAATCAAATGGTAAAATACTTCAAAACCATTACCTGACAAAACCCACCACGGCAATGCCCATGTCCAGAACATTGATTGATACAACTAGATTGCACAGGCACTTCACAAAATTGCCCCCAGGTACCATCATATTTGCAGTGACATAGTTCTTTATACCTCACTTTGGAGGAATATCCTTCAACTGGGTCTACATTACACCATCCTGGTTTGCTAGCATTTGTCGTGAAAATATTATCCAGGTCAGCTTTTGACCAATCAGTCAATGGGGGAGCACCAGGTTCAGAAGGTAAGCTGAAAAAGATATAAGATAGTTTTGGCTTGTACAAGATATAGAAGTAGGAAAATACAGTAGAGGCTTGTTTCGGAGGATGAACAATCTTACTTCAATTGAAACCCACATTGCTCCGCTGCAGGACGATTTGGGTATTTCGTGCCTTCTCCACAGAAGCACTTTGCTCTTGTTGTGTCACAATGAGCAGCACAGATTGAAACAACCCAACGACCATATGGTTGCTCTGGTGATGCTGGGTAGTTGCATTCAAATGACAGTCTCTCAGAGCATCCTTCACCTGTTGCAACAGCAGCTATAATGATCCGGGTAATAATATATCTACAGAACAAACGTGGATATAACTTTTGGAGATGAAACCGACACATCGTAGTTAACCGGGCGAGGAAGTAAACTTATAATGTAGGTTTAAATATAACTCATGGACATGAAAAGAGTTGGCAGCACAGATTGGCCATAAAAATGTGGTTATTCAATAAAATTCGAGTAGCATCTTATTGTAACTATAGGGAAGGGAAATGACAGACTAATGAAAAATAAAAACTAGGGGGTTGAAAGAGAAACCACAGAAGTTCTTGCCTAGCCAAAAAATGAAGAGGATAGACCAGCATCACACCTATATCTATTAACAGAAATATAGAATCATGAAAATTAAACCCTCAAGGCTACCAAGTGAACAAAACAAGTAAAATTAAACAAGAAGACCGTGAGTTTCTAACTTCCGTGATAACAACTATGACACAATGTATAACAAAAAAAGGAATACAATACAAACCACTAAACCCATGAAAGCATCGGCATTGTCCCAATTCATGATTACATACGCCTTGACCACTGCAGCCATTTTTGCAGCTCTTGCCACCTATTATCTGTTAAAGTAACAATTAGATTTTACGCAGATAAACCTACTTTCCAAAAGGTGTCAAATCTAACATAACCAGAAGTATGAACATGGTGATAGTTCTTTATCTAGGCAAAGCTTTGAACCAAGTCTAACTTGGGAATTAGTATCTTAATGAAACTCCAATAAATAACAGAACATGTGTAACTGTGTATAATTGCATGCCCTGTGAAATGTTATATATAACTATTAACTATTTTATACAACAAAGAACCTACATTCCCCTTTCGGAGTATTTTTAGAAACAGGAAAACCCTGGATACATAATTCCCATGGCAGAATAGATGAAAGAACTCTAGTCTATCCTTACCTCGGTGACATTAACTTCACTGGTAACAGAATTGCAACCTGATAGCCACCTTCCAATCTCAGCTTTCCATGGTGCACCCCGATAAACTACTGCTTTGTGCAGATCGGCTGTGAACTTACTAATTAAATCAACAGGCGGTGGCAGGCTTCTCTGTGCCTCGGTTGAGCCATTGATTGGGAGACAAGAACTTTGGCTTTCCCGGACGGTAAAGTAATCGAAAGAAGGCGTCAAGGGAAAGAAAAACAGATGAACTATGGACAGAAATGCCAAAATGGAGATAGCTGTTGCCACCTGAGACCAGGAGCATTTCCATTTCTGAGTAGGAAATATCATCTCCTAAGTCTC
>JAYMTS010000084.1:0-14934 GCA_036898005.1 Geranium phaeum
AAAATGATAGTTAGGGTACTGAAAAAAAGAAGAAAAAAAAGGTACCAAAGTAAAAATTGAGTATACTCAGGTGTACAAAAGTGTCATTTTCCCTAATAATAATAATGTGATGTGAATAAGTCACACCACCACTATATCACTCGAGCATTTTAGCTGCATACATATTAGAGGCGTACATAGCTACAAAAATAAATAAACTTATTAAAAGTTTAAGAAAATCAGACACACTTAAGAAGACAAAACTACGTATGTTAGGAATGCATACAACTACAAGGGAGTAAGATATCTTACACTCTGCATATGCAAGAAAATTTTAAATTCACAGCATATGTTTTAAATGTGTAAATATTTATATAAGATATTCGTAATTATATTTGAATAAATGATGTTTAATTAATGACAAACAAATATTCATCGAACTAATTATATGACATATACCATGCAATCATAATCATTTAATTATTTATCCAGTCAAAATGTTTAGCAAAATCAAACTCCATCCCTCACTAAAAAGTAAATAATTATCTAATCATACAATTAAATAACCATTTCTCCATTATTTATCGTGACCACGAAACAGCCATGCATGCACTTCTATGGTTTAAAGTAAAGTGGTTGTTGGGATAATGTTGCTTATTGTCGTGACCTTCAAATCTACACAAACGTCACCTAATTTATAAATTAAAAATGCCACAAATTATTGTGATTTTATTTATGGTTCGTGTGTGTTCATGCAAGGGTGATCTTCTATTCCGTTCACATATTATATACAATAAAATGGGAAACATATATGTTAGGTGATGTGATACATATCGTGAAGAGCTTGATATTATACCTAATAATTAATATATATCATTCTCATTTCTCATGATAGAGTAAAATACGCATAATTTAATTTCTTGAGAGTTAATTAACCATTTACGTCACTAAATTAAATCCCATTTTGCGCTTTTGAAAACTATTATTGCGTACAAAATCATAAATGAATGAAAAAAATTCCTCCAAAAATTAATAAAAAAAAGATTTTGTAACAAATTGGAAAAAGTTATAAATTTGTTTGTCACTTTGTTGTTACAAGATTTGTTTCAAACCATCAGTGATCTTGAGTTTGGGTTTAATTTATTATAATAAAGTCGAATAATATCAATTAAATATTATTTTCAAAACTCGTATGATCTGCAAGAGGTAGTTTATCTTCAAAAGCACATCACAATTAAATTCGTCTTTTGGTATTGTTATTAGGGAGATAAAAGTTTTGCGTGGCGTTTGCATAATATTTATTTGGTATTTGTAAATCGTTCAGATAACAAGATCGTTCATTGTTTAGCACTGTCATGTTATCAAATTCTGAATGTTCGGTTAACGGGAGATAGTCTCGTTTTAGATTACATATGTTGTTTTAGCTGATTTTCCTTAATAAAATGCTGATTTAAAAAAATCATTTTCCAAAACTGCAAACTTAATTGTTATTATTTTCTTCAAAAATAAGTATACCCGAAAATGAAATAAATTGATCCATTTATAACTAAACACACGGATTAGAAGCTAATTTGGGAACACCCTAAATTAAAACAAAAGTCATGTCACGAGTAGTTGACAACAAACCCCTTATTATTATACATCTAAAATACAATTCCGAGGATTTTCCACAAAATAATTGTTAAAAAAATAGCACAACATTTCTTGAACTCGTATTTAGTCAATTATTTATAAGAATTTGAATATTCGATTCCCGTGATTGACTGGTTCGGAAAAGATGGATTATAGTAGTAATTATTATTTTTATATTATAATTGTGTATATATAATCACTTATTTAATAAAAACTTAAAAAATAGAAAATTAAAACCTTGGTATTCAGCAATGTAATTGTTATATGTAATGTAACTACTGAGTGTCGTTCTTAGAACCTTGGTATTCAGCAATGTAAAGTTCTATGACTTCATCACTTGGAATGAAGGACCTTAGCATGGCATTGACGGAGACCTAAACTACTCGGATTGGTTAATCCCCATTCACATCCCAAAACGAACACACCAAGGGTCTCGACAATGTGATATCCAACAAGCTCATCGTTTCAGAGAGAAAAAACAAACAAGTGATATAGGTACCTCATGTTTCATGTTGATGCTCCACGCATGCAAGCTTCCATCTCCCGAGCCTTTAATGGCGAATGAAATGAAGTTAGTTTCAATATCACTCTATAATTCAAGTTATTACATTGTTATTTCCTATTATTCCTTATGAAAGGGAACCACCTATTGTAATTCATAATCAAGTCATTCATCAATACTACTATTATATTCTAGAAACTCAAAATAAGAGAAGGCGGTTAATGACTTCACTTTAGCATTTGTTTAACATTTTGTGACTTTAGCTATTACAAAGATACTAGATGGTCAAAATCAAACAGCAGTTAATTATGCTCTTCCCGATCCCAGTTATTCTAAAGTTCCACCGCAAAGAGATACACAACTAAGAGAATGTATCCCTTCAAAACACCTACAGTGGCTGTATGCTATGTCAGTTTTCAAGTAGAGAGAGAGAGATAAGATACCTGAGACCAAGTACTTGCCATCTGGGGTAAAAGTTGCCTCTATAGGTGAATTTGGAGATGGGTCAACACTGAACCCCCAGCGCTGCATATGGACAAGTTTCATAATCAGTCGTGCAACTGCAAACCATATTTTTATGTGACAAACATCTAGTGGTATGGAAAAGTTGGCTGGAATTAACTTATGGGGATAACATTGGTAATTTATGGCTAATAACCAACTGAAATTGGAACTATACACTAATACGAAAAGGGTATTAAAATTTAGGAAACCTAAATAAAAAAAGTAACAAGTAGCTGGGTAGCTGACCTTCTCTCCTGCATATGCATCAAGAACATAAATGTTGTTACTTGTAGTCGTCAACAGCATTGATTTGCCATCGTTGCTGAATTTGATATCACAAACTTCAGCTGTATCTCCGCCTACGAAGAAGGTGTCGAAGGGACCCTGCATGTGGATATGTAAATAAAGTTTGTGGTGTCTATAACTCTAAATCTTCAAAAATGCAATAGAATGTAATGAACCTTGTCGTATGATCGTGAATCAAACAATTTAATGGCACCCCCTTCCATTGCTACAGCAAAGACAAGGCCTTGTTGGTCATATGCAACTGTAGGTCTACCGCGTAGACGTAAAATTCCCTGGAAATAGTATCAGTGGGTACAGATTATAATGATGTCATAAATACAAATGAAAATCACATGAACACAGCCTGAAGAGAACCAATGTTACCATTTCCTTTGCAGGCTATTATATATTTCTACCATTCTAATAAACCAGACATAATAGCTAACCTGACAGGCATTTACTCGAAGATCCCATATTCTAACTGTGTGATCAAGTGAACCAGACATGAAGCTGTCATTAATAGGAGACATGCAGAGGGAAATTACTCTGAAAAGATAATAATAAACAACTAGTCAGCGTAACAGTGAATAAAGCTCCCAATAGCCACACAAAAACTAATTAGAATAATAGGGACATTACTCTAACTGAAAAAATAAGCAGAATATTACAGGAGAAAACATTGATCAGATTTTACTCATTGGTGAAGTACTTAATGTACCAGGCGTTCATTATAATAGCAAACTATGGAGATCAGAAGAAACAGAGAAATAGTGTGGCACCACCAACTGACGGAGTTCAAGAAATTCTAGTGTCAGAACAAGACAATATCCAATAACTGATATAATTTGACATTTCCTCCTACTACTTATTTTCTCTCTATTGTTGTTCAATCTCCTTCACATTGAAATATATGAGAGCTATGATGTGCACGATATGTGACAATAAACAATTACTATATTTGGATAATGGCACTCTTCATGGCATGCTTAAACATTCATTATTTTTCGTTGTAGAGGACTCAAAAGCCCAGCCTAACAATGTCATGCTAGCTCCATGAGTTGAGGACATGCCAAGCTGTGTATTACTGTTTTTCCTGTTTCATAGGTCACATCTTGTATCCCATCTCATCTCATCATCATCATGAGCAACAGTATTGATAACGGGAGAACTTATCCATACTCCCACACCCACATTAGCATGCTCAAACCAGCACTATATTTATCAACAAGGACAAATAAAAGGTGGAACAGAATGTGCCTCCATTTCCAAAGTAATATGTGAAAGTTAGGTGTCTGTTGCTATTAATTTGACCGCATAAAACCATCTAATCCACTAGATACTTTCTTTTGAATGCCCAACCAAGTGTCTGCATTTGTCCAAGATGATGTTCACTCATTTGATAGCCAAAGTCACTCTTCAATAAAATATCACTAAACACAATAGAACTTCATCATTCCTTTCTTTGAATGTTAAGGTGAGGGTGGAGAACTGAAGCAAATTGCCTATGTAGTTATCATCCATAACCACAGAGGTGTCTTGAGTATGCTTCAAAACGGTTTACAGTTTACACCATGAAAGCAAGAATTCTATTTTACAATCAATCAAATCAAAATGCATCTCTTCACTTGTTCTTATCAGTGGATAAAGCTCTTTGATTATATGAATTTGATGGCTTCCGTTTCTTAAATTAAGTTATTTGACTTTGCTTTGGAATAACTCGATTATAATAAAGTTCGGTCTAATTTATGTCTGGGAATAGAATAGGGCGAGGGGGGCTTGCTCTGACCAAGACTCCACTTTTTTCTCCCGCTATCGCGCCTATGAATTTACTGGAATGTAGATAGACCAAAAGAGGGAATGAAGAGATAAGAATAGGAATTAGAGTACCATTGAAAAAAGGGGCACCTGTGGAAACATCTCTACTGACGAACCATTTCAATAGTACGGGTGCTGCCGTGCCACAAAGCACGACCATGGAAGTAATGAAAAAGAAAAAGTTCTGGAGTTGGACCATCTGCTCTATCCCTTCGAGTTTCGCTTTGAGGAGTCTTCCGCACTCCACAATTTTGTTAATGAACGGAGAAAAGGGAGAAAAGAAAAACACGACCGCAATTTAGATTAGAAATCATGGGCTTTTGTTGATTCTTTGACTGCTCCGCTCCCCCCAAAATAGTGTAGAAAGACTTTTCTTTTCGTAAATCGCCTAAGGGTTGGTCCAAGCAAGAAAGGCATGGGATGTAGGATAGGAGCAAAATACTTCTATCTAAGCGAGTGAACTAGGTTTTGAACTTCTCGAGCTTCTATTTCTTCCGTTAAAGAAGATTCGAGAAAAGAGAGAATAAGAAGGCGTGTTTCCAGAACAAAGAAGATAGAGGTTAAGAGGATAAAGTTAGCAAAGTTAACCAAGATTGGAATGAGCATAGAAAGATGTATTGATGTACCAAATCGGCTAATGCTCCCAGGTTGATGCAATGTATTCCACCAGTTGACTGAAAACTTTATTATTGGTATATCGATCAGTCCAACACAGATAAAAATAGAAGCCAGTTCGACAGAAAGCTTTTGAAAACAAAGTGCACCCAGGTAAATAAAGAACAAGATTAATACAGAGGTTAAACGAGCATCCCAGACCCAAAAGGTGCCCCACATAGGTCTTCCCCAAAAACTCCCAGTAACTAAGGTAAAGAAAGTAAAAAGAGCACCCATTTCTATACCGGTTCCGGAAGAGCGAAGAAAAAGAGGATGTTTTGTTAATAGGAAGAAGAAAGTCTTTATAGCCGTAGCGATATAAAGAAGAATACTCATCCAAGCCACAGGAACATGTACATAGAGAATACGAGAATTTGCACCTTGTTGAAAATCTAGTGGTGCTGCCCAAAGACTTAAATAAATAGCCATCGCTGTTAAGAACAACCAAGATCCAATGAGAATTTGCGCGTAGCTTTTGGTCTTTGACATCCAAAAATAGGGTTGTAATAAGGAAACAAGCATGTGCTTTCGTGAACTCTTTGACTGCTCTGCTTCCCCCCCAATCAAATTGGGAAAGACTTCTTCTTTCTCTCCCAACCTCAGGAAGACGGAAATTTCCGGTTGGGTTTACCAACCAAGAAAGACATGGGATATTAGCTATTTGCCTGCTATGTCTTTCTGGAAAAAGCTTTATATATATCTTTTTTTCCCCTTCACAGCTACAATAGACGGAGAACCTATAAAACATATAAAATGGAGAAAGAAGAAGAAACGAAAGAACTAAATAGAATAAAAAAGAAACTAATGAAATTAAGGCTTTTTCTTTTTTCGAATTATCGACTAGAAGACTTAGCTTGTATAAATCGCTATTGGTTTGATACTACTACTACTAATGGCAGCCGTTTCAGTATGTTAAGGATCCGTATGTACCCACGATTGAAAACCCGCTAATAGTCCATTTAAACTAGATACCCCTACCCTACCATCAAAAAAAGACCCATACCATATCTAATATATGAAAGCAAAGAGATGGAATGAACAAAATGTTGGGTTCTTGTTCTTCCAGTCTTTTATGAAAAACATAAGTTTTTCCACGGCTTGGTATGAAGAAGTAATTCCTGCCTATATAGTGGAATCCCTACTCTGAAATGGGGGGTTCCCCCGTTTGGTTGCTGCAGAGCTAACTAGCACAGACCTCGAGTGAAGGAAGACGGGAGCCACTCTGATACCACTGTAACGTATAGCAACTGAAATTGACTTTAATTGATAAAAACTTATAGAAATTACAAGATAAAAATGCAAACTTGCATTGAAACAGTGAGCTCGAAACTAGGGTTCCTCAAGAGGCATAAGCCGTGGTCCGGGTCGATTTTAATCCGATTCAGGTTGTTTTGTGAATTTAGTTCTGATTTTTGCTGATTTATTGATGAACTTTATTTTGATGAGCATCATTGACGATTACTTCCAAATGTTAACCTTGCACTTTGATTGTTAGTGAAGAAAATTATGGGGAAAAGAATTTCTGAGATGCTCTCGACTCAATCGAATTTTCAAAATAAGTTTTCTTATTTGATAAATTAGTGAGCAATAATTCAAATTTTGAGTCTGCTTATAGAATAGGAACAATCTAATTGTAGTCATCAAGATTTTACTCAAACTTGTTTTGGCCCTAACAAATATAGTCAATTGTGTCTCTCCCATATACATTACTAAAACCAAAATCAGAACTAAAAATGTGAATGTAAAAAGAGTTAGCATATATCACAAGCAAAGATAAACTCAGATTTGAGGCATTTTGGGTAAAATATTATGTATTTAAATATATGATTGGGAAAAGGGTATTTTACCAATTACCACCCCTAAATATGATGTCAAGAAAACCAATAAAAAAACAAAATGTTTGATGTAAGAATTATTATAAATGGGCCAGCTGAAGCCCATCCCAAGTTTAATGGGCTTTAATAGATGAGGCCCAATGAAATATTCGAGCAATAGCGTGCAGTGCAGGTAAGGATAGCCGTTACATTACCTCCGGATTCAAAAGATCAAAAACTCGTTTCTTTACCGTTACACTCATTCCTTTCCTTTGTAGAACAAAAAACAATGTGAATGAAGTGAAGAAACTCAGCTCCACAAGTCATTCTTTGCTTTTCAAATCTTTCCAATTCGATTCATGTATATAATCTCTACCTGTTTCAGGTTCCGATCACAAAAATTCGATTCGATTCAGTTCTCGATTTGTGAAATGTTACTAAGCCCACCTCGTTTTCGTAGGAGCAGGACGTACCAACTCTATTGGTGCTATCGGTGCCACCGAACCGTTAGGGCCGCCGCCACCCACCTCGCCTGCCCGCGCTGCTTTGGCCAGTTCCTGTCCGAAATCCACGCGGCCAAGCCTCGCCTCGTCTTGGATTTCACCGATTTCGACCCCTCTCCCGAGGTGCGCCTCCTCGAAGCCCTATCCCTCATGCTCGACCCCCCGATCGGGATGTTGAACGGGGGGCTGGCAGACGACTCGACCCCCCACTGGTTCACCAGGCAAATCGAGAGAATAGGTCAGAACTGGGATCCTGAACCGCGCGAGGATGAATCGAGGTCTAGGCGTCGCAGTCGCAACAGTTTACGTAATTTGGATCCGGAAGCTGGAATTCAAGGTCGTCCGAGGGCCAGGATCGTTCTCCGGTCGATCGATTCCTTCCCGACACTGGATCCGGGCTCGATTCAGCAGAATCTGACCGCTCCTCCCCAGGTCAATCCCAGAGACTATACTTTGGCCCGAGGTTGAACGACAGAAACGGCGATCGGGGCAATATCGACAATGAAAATTGGGGAGACTCATCTCATGCACGACTCGGACTGTCCGGTGTGGAAGGAGGAGTTCAGCGTCGGGGGAGAGGCCAGAGAGTTACCTTGTAAGCACATATATCACACAGACTGCATAGTTCCATGGCTGCAGCTTCACAACTCTTGCCCGGTTTGTCGCCACGAGGTTCCCGCTCCGATCGCCCCCGAGTCCGAGGCATCAATCGTGGTTGGCGGTGGCAGAGGGAGGGGATGGAGGTGGAGAACCCAGATGGCCTCCCTCTGGCCATTCCGGTCCAGGTACCGACGCATCAATCAACAAGGCAATCGAATTCGCGCCAGCAATTCTTGAGAAGACGACTGAAAACCGATCAATCTGTCAAAATTAAACAAGAAAAACAATCTCAAATCATAATGTATCAAGTTGAAGGAATTCCTCAACACAATTGTTTCCACAACCTATGTTCTGTTAATAGTAAATTACAATATTCAGAAACACAGAGAATCAATAAATTATCGAAAAACTCTGTTATGTTCTTCGTAAAAGACATGCGCATATTTAATAGCGTCATGATAGAAAATCTGAAAGAAACATTTGGATGTTTGTATCGTCTAATGCTGTTAGAAAATCCTGAATATGATCAAAGGCGCTTTGGTTCTCGGTGCATGCCAGCGTAGAACCCTTCTGCGTACGCCGTGTTCTTGAATAAAGTCTGAAAACAAATTAGTGATGCAACTTACATTAACAACGATTCTGTAACACCATTCGACCAATAACACATCTGTCAGTGTCATACTGTTTTTGGAGGACGTTCATTTTAAGATAAAATATTCTTTAAATTATCAGATCATATGATGACAATTAACCTATCGAACAGATTTTAACATGAGACATATGAATCAATTAATAGGAATAAATACAACCCGTGTAATTTGTAAAATTGTCAGTGATAAAATTTCTAGAATTTGGAAAAGATAGTAAAAAATGGAACATGAACTTAGCAGTGAAATACTCACAGTTAGAAGTTTCAGCTCTGAAGTAAGTTCTTTCTTGATACTGTTCGATAGCACAGCTCCAAGCTGTTCTCCATGCTCCTTTATGGCCTTGTCGGTAACCTGTACGATTCAATTTCTAAGGAAAACCTGAAGATTGCCATGGTTGAAACTAGAATTGGTAACATGTCACACAACCCACTTACCTCTGAAAGCACTAAGCCCGATGTCTTATTCAGTATCTCTTCTATAAATAATCCCACATCTGCAGAGGTTCTTGTTGTGCTGACCTGTCCACTTTTAACATCCCGTGCCTTGTTGGATGGTTTAGCAGCTTTCGCTACACCAGAGAACATAATAAGACAAAAAGGTCACACTACCGCATCTCTAAAGAAACTTAAGAAGTATATATTCCCACATATCTCTCCGGCCACCAATGTCCCAAATATTTTATCAGGCAAACATGTAGATGTTAAAGTCCGGCCCACCTAAAAGCTCAAGTTGATAGGTGAAGACCCAGACTTGTTATTTAAACTAGTGAATGGATTATGGATCCATATCTTATCGATGCGGGACCAAACACCCCTCCGCACGTCCAACCCGGGTAATCTCATAGAGACTTAACATGTGACCACCTCCATGGGCCCCTTTGCCCGAAACATAATGGCAAGCCGCAAGGGGATCAAATTCCAACCTTTGATACCATGTTAAAGCCTGACCCACCAAAAGCTCAAGCTGATAAGTGCAAGTCATACTTATTATTTAAACTAGTGAATAGATCTGCATCTTTTCGATGTGGGACTTAACAATAGATATAGGCCAATGCTTGATACATCACTAAACTTGTAATGCAATGATGTTATCTGATCCCGTTGTGATGCGATTTTAGTATGTGTTGTTCATGTCTATAGCAAGAAATTTAAAATAGTATTTAACCATGATAAAAAAATTCTATTAGTACGATTAGTCCCTATCTACCAGACTTAGCGCCTAATGTTTTTAGAACACTACTTACAAATTACAATTCCCCGCTAAGATGACATATTCTATGCTAAAGTAAAGAAAATTGTGGAAGGAACGGTAGAAAGAAAATAGCTATTGAGCAAGAAAAAAAGAGTAATTCTTCCACACAAGGAAGCCTAAGCCATTTCCCATTACTCCATTATCAAGAAAACAAGAAACCAACTCAGTTCTGAGCAAACTGAAGCATGCAATACAATACAGAAGCTTGGCCTATAGAATAACTTTAAAGGGAATGCAGTGCAGCGTCATATCTTAATAACCCCGCAAGATGGTTAACGCATTACCTGAAACAGCTGCGGGCTTGTTGTCTGTATGAACATAATTTTCCTTTTGAGAGGGAGCAGAGGCTGCTTTTTCTGGAGCATCTTGCAGAACTACAGAACCAGATGGAACAAAGGAAGCTAGATCGGGAGGCTGATCCTTCCCAACAGGAGGGTTTGCCTGCAAGAAGAGAAACATGTTCTATTAAATTATCTCCTCGAAAATAGGTTCTAAATTCCTTCAGCGGGTTGAATTTCAAATTACCTCCAGATCAACATACGAAGGGCTTCTCCCTATCGATTCGAGGAACTTGTCAAGATCACGGGTATTGAGTGCTGAAGCAACAATAATTTTTATATCAAATCGTCTACAAAAAGTGACAATGTGTAGTATTTAACCATTTATAATGAAGTTTTAAGAATTAAGACAATGCATTGGAATTTTAGGCCTTGGTAGGCTAAGCGAATAAAACTCCGGTATAGAAAAAACAATACAGAAGTCGTAAATATAGTTCATGACAGGTTAAGAACCAACAGAAATAAGCAAATGTAACAAAAAACGGTACCAGTGTTCTAAATTTCGGGATAGGAGGGTTTAGTCAGTTCTAGGCAGACCTATGCAACACTTTTAAAATTTTGATTTTAAAGAAAATAAAAAATACCAAAAAACAAAATAATTTTACCGAGAGATATTTCATTGGTATTTTTAAGGATATGAACATAACATATAATAGAATATTGATTGTTTATGTAAAAGTTTAAAAAATATGAGAAACACAAATCCATTAATTCTCGATCAATCCTCAAGGTCCCTAATCACCCAACTAGCGCCTAAAGATTTTTAGGATTAGGACACTGCTCATGACTAGTATGTTTTATAAATTAAAAGTTTCAGTTCTGGACTGGACCACAGACGTTTGGGTATACGTAAGGTACACCTATCTTGGAAACTATGGCTTACGCAAATGAAGAGAAAAATTGTTAGTGCAATTACAGTAAACTATAGTAGTTATTCACCACATGTAACATTGAATTACTATCAATGTGCCTATACAATTCTCACCCACGCGTGAATGAAGTGAAAGTGCCATAGAAAGAAGGATGATCTTACACGAGAGAATTTAACAGAAGTTACTCAACCACAATAAGCTAAAGCATACATTATAAAAAAGCCAAATGGCAGAGAGATAAGAACAAATATATTTCTATAGTTCTCACTGACCTACTGACGTATCATTGGCAAGTGGGTGGAAGATACAGCGATCCTTGGATTTAAATCCTTGGTCCAACAAAAGGGAAACTTGTCTGTGAAGAGAAAAGATGTCAAGATATCACAGTTAAACTAATTATTGTCATGCAAAATAATATATGTGCACTCCAATATTAATTTAAGCTTTTGGTTGACTTGGTCTTTAGCATGTTATCAGATCCTTATAATAGACCATGAGGACACAAGTTTGATATCTAGCCATCAACCCAAATTGAAAATGTTATCGTTCAAGCAATAGATAAAAGGTGAATATGTGCATCACGGAATTGTGCAATACTATTGCGAGGGAGCATGGTTGAGTTCAAAATAATCAACAGAAGAATCAATTACTAAGGCACGTGAACGCGATCTTCATATTCGCCTTTATGAACATTAATCTCTTCATAAAAGAAATATATTTCCAAGAAGATATTGTATGAATATCAAAATATGGCATGATAGGCATTTGAATCACAGTGACAATTAATTGATATCAACATTTCGAATTAATAGCTAAAACTAAAAGCAAAGGGAAACTGAGATATAAGCAGCAACATGGTCAAAATATAGACATGCTAATAACTATTGAGTAATCTACATGAATCACCAATATGTCCACCTCTAAACTACCAAATATAAAAGTCCAAACTTTCCTAAGAGAACTGTATTCAAGACCAACAGAAAAATTATACACAATGAAAACATAAATCTCAACACAAGGTACACAAAGAGTGCATACCGTGCTGACTCATTCAGCAATGCAAAAGGTGTCACACAACCCAATGGTACCTGCAAAAAGATAGCAAGTAATCAGGACAGTAATTACATAAAATGCATCTAAAATGAATGCAAAATAGTCTCGGTTCCAGCACTTCTGTTAGAATCCAGAAGGTAACTAACATACTTTAATTGTATGAGATATATGGCTCATGCATCAACACAATCATAAATTGGCTCATTTCACGTAATAGAAAACAAGGACATCTTTTCCTTTCCACAAGGGAGGTGGCTTATGAACAAGTAAAATGTTAAAAACATAAAAACCTTAAGTACTTCGCCCAAAGCTTCTTCAGGAGCCATCCTCAAACCTCCTTTTCCCAAACCGAGCCTTTGAGATAAAACTGCTCAGCATTCAAGACACAAATAAATCCAATTAAAATCCAGCAAGTTAAGAAGTTATAAGCAAGAACAAAAAGCTGTTCATGTGACTGTTAACCAATGTGCATGCTTGTGATGCCCCTGCATGTGAATTAATCCAACAATGACGTGAAAATTAGGAAAGCACGTTACCTTTCAGATCTACAGTGGTATCTGGCAGAGCAGAAACAATATATAGCCTGTGTTTTTTATCCTGTATGCACAAGATAAAGCAAAGATTGGACCACAGCTAGATGATAGCAAAAAGGCACAAAATTTCAAGAATCTACTCCTGTTAGCATACCTTTAAGAATAAATTTTTACTCAATGCAGCTCCCTTATCGCCAACATATTTTGCCTGAGAAAATTATGGTTGTTTAACAACACACACATATATAAGGTATGTAGCCTAATTTTTGAGGCTATACCTGAGCTTCAACCGTCAAAACAGCAGGGTGCTCATACTTGGAATAATTAATTTGAAGATCCTAAGTAAGCCAAAATACACGTTAGTCAAAAGATTATAATATTGACAAAATGCTCTCCCATTGTCAAAAAAACTCCTTTAATAAACTTTAAATGAACAGAACATCCATATCAGAAATATTTAAAATATCATACATTACATAAGAATAATATCATTAGCAAACGAGGTTACATTTAAGTTTATGATTGCTCTGATACAAGAAAAAAATGGAGAAAATATACAGGATGATTGAGAGTTCCATAATCCATTAGACACTACAATTTTCATCACGTATACATCTTTCACGATCCGTTCCATTGTATAGAAATTTCACAAGTTGAAACAACTAAAACCATAATCAAAAGACTGGCTGCCAAAAGAAATTTAGAAGGAGCTTATAGTAGCGCGGCATGCACAAACTACAAAACATTGTTACGTGTTTATGAAAATAGCTACATAAACATAAAGACCATAAACTTTCCAAAGGTCTATAAAATGGTGAGCTCAATAGTTTTCCATATGAGAATACAATTTTCACAAACTCCGCTGTAACAATTGATGAACCTATATATCCATGGAAGTTACAGGGGGTAAATGGTGCTACTGACATTGGTAGAAATAACAATGGAAACAAGTTGGCAATGACAATGGTGGTAAGGAATGATGGAAGCAACTAGCTACAGTTATGGTGGCGTTGGCAAGTTGACGGATGGGTACCGTTCTAGTAAATTGATGACGGTATTGGGATGACAATAATGCAAGCACCAAAAGAGGAGTTATTGGTATCAACAGTGAGGGTGTGGTGGTGATTGTTCTAATGCTAGTATGATAGAAGTAGTAGTGTTTCTGTGGGCGTGATGAGCAAAGTGGTCATGAAGCCAATCGTATCATAAGTGTAATGGCTTTGCACATACAACAGATACGAGACTTTCAAATAGAACTCTCCGTAACTAAATCCGCACTGACATTTCAACTATGAAAGTGAAACCACTACTAACATGGTTAGAATGTCAGCGCACGCCTTATTACGAATCCAAAGAAGATAGTAGCAAAATTATATATACCTACCGACACCATTTTAAGTAAATATACTGGCTAAGCTATTATTTTGACAAACCATCGACTAAAGTCAATGCTCTCTCTACAAGCAGCTCACACTGGAGGAACTTAAACTTTTCAGTTTCAACTAAAAATCATCACTTTAACCAAACAGAGAACAATACTATACCAAAACTACCCACATAAAGTTAATACAATGAAATATATTTGCAGAAAACAAGCAAATAACGCTAAAAACAGTTCCTTTTGAGTTCAAATGCACTCAGTGACTCGAATTAGCTCTAATCTGTTCATCTATGACTCTAGAAACCCACAAAACGTATAAATTTTGAATCAGCACGCAGAACCCAGATCAGATTTCACTTGAATAATCAGAAAACGAAATGGGTATCGAGAAATATTGAGAATAAGAAGAGAGAGAACCTGAAATTTAGCAAGCAATTGATCCATGGTACACGCCATGATTCAGTAACCCAACGAGCACGAGGCGATAAATATTTTCGGCGATGAACGATTGTAGGGTGAGCCCAGAAAGTCACAATTGAACTCAACTGAAGACAAAGCTTTTCATCAA
>JAYMTS010000085.1:0-14865 GCA_036898005.1 Geranium phaeum
TAACGACCATGTCGGGGGTCATTTACAACACTGTAATTTTCACAACGGGGTGGGAGTAATAGGGAAGTGGGAGGAGGCAGAGAGTGGATTGTTCCACGAGTCAGTGACATTTTTAATTTAGAATGAAGCCAAACAACACAAAACACCAAGTTCCCGTGCAAAAAATAGGATCATATTTTTGGTCCCATTATGGTGATCAATAATGTTGCTCCTCATGCAACACCCTCCTCTTGCCAAGTCTCCACCTCAGTGTCAACAATCCATCTCTCATGCCTCCTCCCACTTCCCTATTACTCCCATCCATTTCTATCTGCACCATTTTCACAAACACCTTATCAACACACAACAATGCCCACCACCCACCGCGACCGAATCATCCTCTCCGGAGGCCCGACGGCGGGGCAGGTCCTCGCCGTCGTGCTCGCCCTTCCCGCGGGAGGTGCCCTGCTGGCCCTCGCCGGGATCACCCTCCTGGGGACCCTGGCGGGGCTGGCATTGGCGACTCCCCTTTTCCTGCTGTTCAGCCCGGTGATAGTGCCGGCGGCGGCGGCGATCTGGGCCGCCCTGGCGGCGATACTGGCGTCGGGGGCTCTGGGGGCGGCGGGGCTGTGCTCGCTGTCCCGGGCGGTGAGTTACGCGAGGGAGGCGATGGGGACGGCGGAGGAGGTGAAGAGGAAGCTCCGGGAGGCGCCGAGGAAGGCGGTTAAGGTGAGCAAGGGTTTGGGCTTGGCTGCGGTGTTTCTCCTGGTGATGGCCGTCAATCACTTACGGGCGGCTGTGAGGACGGCCACAGAGGAGCCGATCGTCGACCAGGCGGAGACGGCCTACTTGGGGGAGAAAACCCTTTACAGCACTGCTCACTCCGGCCTCGGTCCGATGGGAATTTAGTTTCTACTCTCTTTTTCTTTGTTCTTTTGCATTTTGAGTTCACAATGGGTAATGATGTTTATGAATGCAAGTAGAGTTCTTGTTTATGTTAGTTCTGGTTCTTAAAACTCATAACCACCTCTTAATCTGCAAGAACTATACATACTGATTCATGTGAAAAAGAAGACCGGTGACACATTTACACATTTTGAAGAATTAAAGGATTTTGAGCAATTTAAGCAAAATGAGGCAAAATGTAACAGCGAAAGTGAGATTTCCCCTTAAAAATACAACACTTGTAAGTCAAAAATCCCTTTAGTACTTTTAATTTATCGAGTATACACAAGTGAGAAGACCATAAACAAAATCAAAAAGCAATGCCACTAATCTCCAACAAATAGTTCACTCAGAAGATGAAAGTGGAAAGATAGAATAGGTCTTACTTCTTTCTATACATGGCAGTGTGGCATTGCTAGCGAGCAAATGACCAACCTCTTTGGGGCTGCATTTCCCCATCGTTCATCAGCTTATCCAGCACTGTATTCAGGTCGACTGCCTGGCCGTTTTCTGTAAGCTTTCGAACGGTTGCTCTCACGTGGTCTCTAGGAAATCCCATTGTTGTCACTTTGTCAATAACATCGTCTACAGGAACCCTGTTTCCACTTCCGGCAGAGCCTGGCCCGCTGCCAGCCCCTGAAGCGGTAGGTAGTGCATGTGGTACTGCTCGGGCAGTTGGGAGCTGTGGGTAACCACTTCCACCGCCTTGAGGCACAGAGGGAGAATGTAGTTGATGTGGTTTCATAGCAGACTGGGAAGGCGCTCCACTATAAGGGTATTGTTCGCCGTATCCAGTAGAGAACCCTGGACTGGTTCTGCTTGCTGCTGCTGGTGGCTCATACATGTGAGAGGGTGGCCCGTAAGTTTGATGGGAGGGAGTGGGGCCAGTTGGTGGCGGGTAACTTTGAGAGGGAGCATAGGGAGACTCCTCGGAATGGTGACCTAATGAAGATTGGAGTTGAGGATGATGATTAACGGGCGCAAGGGATGTATGTTGTTGAGGCAGCTGGGGCGGCTGGGAATAGTGTTGTTGAGGGGGTGGTTGGTATTGTTGTTGCGGTAGTGATGTAGGAGGAAGGGCGTGTGGTTGCTGGTTTGGAGGTAATTGGTATTGCTGATCGAGGACTTCTGGGGTCCGCCCAGGCGGCGGGGGAGGGAAGTAAGGCTCGCTATGAGGGACTGAAGGAAATTGATTTTGAGGAAATTGATTAGGGACGTGAACTGGAGGTGCAACGTTCTGCTGGGCAGGAGGGTGAGGTGCAATGTTCTGCTGGGAGGGAAGGTGAGGTGCATTAGGAGGAGGGAGAGATGGAGGTGGATGTGATAGGTTAGCGGGAGGAATCTGGTGAGATTGCTGAGGAGTGGCTTGCTGGACTGAATCTATGTGTCCGCTGTTCTGATGTTCTGATTGTGGGTCTACCTTCGGCACTTGCAACTTTGCAATCTGCAACTGAGCCTGCACTATGTCTTGTTTATCCTTCAAAATATCCACTCCTGTTTGTACCTGGATACAGTTGACACCAAGATATAGGAAATGGGAACAATAATTAACAAACGGATATTACTATCATAAGCTGGCTGCGTATTGAATCATATATCTAGTGTGTGCACAAAGAACGGGCTTTTTTACATTCCTCAAAGTCAACGGATAGAAGAAGTGAAGAAAAGACACATTCAACGATGTCATCCAAATGTTCAAAATAATTGGTATTTCCCAATAATTCATTCTTACATCTATCAGAGTCAACCATTCACCCATTAGCAGGTTGATAAATGTTAATATGTTTCAAACTTCATGCAACTTAATTTTGTATAAACAAGTTCAGACATAAATACCATACACCAATATACTTAAATTTAGTGGGAACCTACCTCTAGTTGAACAAAGCCTATCTCAGATTATGTATTAAGATTGCATGACTGCAAAGACAGCTAGTGAATCCCATTCAGCTTCAAACACAAAATCCAGGTGTTGTCACAAGGCATTGTCTTTAACTAGCTATTATCTGAAGTCATTTGCATAAGAGAACCAGAATTTTGACAAGTTGGCATCTATGTCATGCTCTGATGCAGTAGGCCTTGCAATCCTCCCACATAAATACACCTAGCTTAAATCTGCTTCTTAGATGCAATTTTATCTACATCTTAGTCATTTTTCTTGCATATAACAGTAACTTTACCAATATTAAATACCAAACCAGTTCTGCTCTTCCCGTATTGACCCATAATTTATGAAGGCTCTCAACTTTGCTAAGAACAACGATTCATCTCCCATATATAGAAAAAAATGTTAAACATAAGGTTTGTTTAGAACACTACCTCCCTCAAAATATTCTCCAGATGCCTTATCTTTCCTTCAGTGCTTCCTTGATTGTTTCCTACAGATACCTTCAAATCATCTACAGAGTTCTCCATATGATGAGTTCTGGTCTCCAACTGTGTAAGTCGTGCACTAACACCTTCCAGCACATGAAGCAAAGTATCAGTATATTTCTTCATTGTTCGGTCAATCTCGGCCACTACAACAGCATCGATGGCCTTCCGATCCTTATCAAAAATGACCTTTGTAGGTTCAACAGTGTCTACAGAATCATACATCTGTGGGGGAGAGGAAGCATAAGTTAGAGTTTATTAGACATCTCGAGCAAAAGCTTAAATGCAAACAATTGTAAGAGCCTCTGACACACGAAGATATTGTTGCGCATTGTAAAGCAAAAATGACCTGAGCACTAATCTTTAGGAAAACAATCATACCTTGACCCACAAGAGGGACATAGAGATCAAGCAATGTTACTTCAATAAAGTTTTTTTATTACAACAATATTCATGCTCTTGGCAAGAAATTGATTACCTAAACGTGAACACACATTGAAAATGCTTTCAGTCCTCGTTTAAAGTTGATCAACTCATTTCTCTTATGTGTTTGCTCTTTGAATAGTGTAATGGTAGATTTCCAAGGTAAATTCTATTTAATGTTTACTGTGGTTCTCTACTTATCCTTTATCTATAAGCCTTGGTACATAAAAAACCCCATGGTTATGAAGGTAATATGCTCACTAAATTTTAGAATAGTATGAGCCAAGGTCCAAATTAGAACATTAACTGAAACCAACAGTGATTTGGGCTTTTGCCTGCTTGTTGGGTTAAAATGGACTCCTGGATAAAAGCACAGTATGCATTTATTGGAATAGAATACAAATCGTAGCATGAACAACATAAACAGTGCTATGCTATATTCAGTATAGAGCACAAGACCACAAAATGCACTTCCAAAACTTGTCAAATCGGTAAACAAGATTCAGTTCTATCCAAACATTAGCAGCAATGGTAGTAACTTGAAATGACTATAACCTATTTTAAGGAGATAAGTCAATCACACTCTCAAATCACTTAGAAATTAGAATCATATAATTTTCTGCTCTGAGGTCAATCGCATTATACTTTCATTCTTAAAACTTGAAAAATAGCAACCTATTCCCTTCATAAATTGAAACATCCTCTAGAGTTTCCAAACCCGATATGTCGAAATTTTATATTCCACCCAACACAAATGACCAGTATAGCTACAAATTGTAAATAAATCCACAGAAAGCACTACCCATTGTTCAAAAACAAAACACCACCTGAACCAAACACACTCTCAGCATCAAGCAACACTAAAACCATCTGATCACTAGACCCATAATCAGTGAAGACCAAATTTTACAAACTAACATCAACCCATCAACCCAGTTGGGATAAATAACCTGTAAATCAAAACCCAACTCGAAAGATTCAACATAAACACAGTGAATTACTCTGAGAGGAGCTGAAGAGGACATGGTTCTGGGATCAGCGGAGCTCCAATTCCTGGACGACCCATCGAGATTCGGGATCGCCGAAGACGATACAAGGGGACGAATTGGCTGGAAATCGTAGCTGGGCTCGATCTCCTCCTTGTTGACTCCATTGCCACCGACGATGTGGTGGTTGCGATCGAGATCGAGGAAGTTCTTGTTGTTGGTCAACGGAGGAGAACCAGATAGATCCATTATCTGCTTATCCATGTACTGTGATGTGTTCATCGATTCCTAGAAATAAACTCTCTCGAAGAGAGAGATTGGGAATTAGGGCTTTGGGAGAGAGGTAAAATTATTATTTGAATATAAAAATATAAAATTGCTATTTGGGTTATTGTTCTTGTAAATAAAAGAGAAAAAGAAATTATAGCCACCATGAGCATAGTTTGGAAATGATATCACTTTAGTGGATTTTCTTTTTGAGGAACTTTAGTGGATTTTTAAGTAATAAATATCGGATCACTTATAATAAAAGAAATTAAAAGCATTAATTTTTAAAGTTATGAATGACAATTATTTCTAAATTCCACGTATATTTAGTGCATTTGATTTAATCAATTGTTATTCTATAAAGAGTAAAAACCTTTGAACACCAAAAAAAAATTTTGAATTTCCTAATTCAATATCAGAAAAAACAAAATTATAGAATTTGGGGAAAACTTCACTTACCTTTCTCGAATTTTACATGTCTTTTATCTACTACTCTACGTTTGAAAGTTGGCTTGTGAAGTCCCGTGATTTACACTTCTTTCACTTAAATCTAATTTCTAATGGTGTTAATTTCTTGTCAAAAAGTCCAAACTACCCTCAATTAACTACTAAATTTTTTAAAATGTTTCATTCACTCTCTCTTTTTTGTTCTGATTTTTCTCTCTCTTCAAACTCTCCCCTCCCTCTTCCAATCCCTCAGCCCCTCCTCCCTCTTCCTCTGTGGAAACCTCGAGAGACACTTCTTGCAGAAGCTAGTCCCGAAACTTGTACCAATCGCTGAGGCTCGCCTTCCCGAGAATCACCGCACCGGCCCTCCTCAGCCTCTTCACCACCCCCGCGTCCCTCGGCACCACTAACCCGAGCAGTGCAAACGACCCCAACGTCGTGTTCAACCTGTCCCAGTCGTTATCGTGTCCTTCAGTAGCACCGACACTCGATGCAACGGGCTCAGCTCCGGCGACCGAAGCTCCCTCTCCAGGTCAGCCTCCGTCGCCTGAGTCGTCGCGTCGGGGTTAAGCTCCACCACTGCCGAAGGAAAGGGTTCATCGATCCACTGCAGGTACGATCTCACGAGCTCGGTGGAGGTGAGGTTGTCCTCAGAGGAGGCGGTAATTGAATTTTGACCAGAGATTAACATAGTTAGACCTAAGTGAAAAATGTAAACTACGGGGAATGCACAAGTTCACTTTCAAACGCAAAAGTAGTAGGTAAAAGACGTGTAAAATTCGAAGGAGGTAAGTGAAGTTTTCCCATAAAATTTTATACATAATAGAATAAAAATTACATATTTGGTTGATAATTGCCAAATTATAAAAGTTGAAGTATAAATCTATTGGGTATCTTTTCACAACAAACACAACTGCCTCTAACACAACATCCTATATCTCATTTTCAAACGAGCTAAAAATGCAAAATCAAAATTTATTTATCAAATTTTCTGTGTAGTTAGCAATACATTGATGCACAAAACTATAAAAATATAAAATATCAAAAGAATTGATAAAATACAATTCATCAAAATCAATATTTTTAGAAAAGATCAACATATTGCGATAACACTCAGCCACACATGACACCCTTCCGACGTCTCTAAAAGAAATAGATCGCGGGATTTCATTAATTAAATATTCCGGTAGAGAAGAACGAAAATCCACCACTCTTAAAGTCATGTTTTTTTTTTCAAAAATTCTTTCATTTTTCAAAAGTCTTAAGAAAAAAATATTTATGACGCAATAACGCGTTCCAGATTCAATTTGCGTATGATAAAAATTACCATGTATAACATAAAATTTCTCCACTCGGTATTCTTAGCTGAGCCGAGAAACTTGAGTTAAATTAAAAATCTTAAATGCTCATAGATACCATAAACATAGTATAATTTAAAAAAAAACTGGTTCTTACATTTACAACATTTTAAAAGTTTTAAAATTTGTCTCGTGACTATAATTTAAACTTCACACTTTTATAAACCATCCACTTTCAAATCCTAACCACATAGCACATCTTCTTTAACCAACAATAATTGTAATTTGATAAAAACTACAGTTCTATCATTTTTAATATTACTATGAACAAATAAATATAATTGTTGTTATAAAAATAATTTATTGTACAAATGCTAGCATAACTAATTAAGACATTTCATTATGTAATTGAGCAGTAATGTATTTTTTATTTACATTTTTTACTAACACCGTGACGCCATATCAAGAAAATGTTGCACATCCTCTACCTGTGATACTAAAAGACTCAAATTCATTCACGTTATACATTGTCATGTCAACCGCCAACACATTATGAATAACCTAAACTTTTTCCTTCGCTAAAAAATCACTTGTTCTTTCTCTACTTCGCTGAAAAATCTCGAGACTGCAAATTTTTTATCTAATAATAATATATTAAAACTCCAAATTATACGAATTCATTAAAATTTCTTACACGTTACAATCTCTTAAAAGAGACCACTAAAGCGTTTATATTAGATTATTTATTTAATTATTACAAATAAAGATAGAAGAGGTAATTCCACCTTAGTATCCTAAATTTACCTCATTTCGAAAATCAATATCCCAAGTTTGAATTTTTTTTATAAGTACCTCAAGTATTTTTAAATTAAAATTAAGGTAACTTCTGTTAAATAGAACAAAATTAGTTTGTAAAAATTCTAAAATGTCTTCCATAATTATGATTTGAAATCAATCTGGTCTTATATTATTGATAATTAATATAATTTTAGTTATTAACATGATTTTAATTATTAATAATTAAACCATTGGTTAGATCAAACTGATTTTAAATTATAATTGTTGAGGGAGTTTTTGACTTTTTACAAACTAATTTTGTTATATTTAAAAGAAGTTATTTAAGTGTAACTTAAAAATGGTTAGGGTACCTGTAACTAAATGTTCAAAATTAGGTTACAAAATACGAAATAAGGTAAACTTGGGGCACTAAAGTGGAATCATCCCAAAATAGAGTTCATACCAAAAACAATTGATTGGAACATGTTGCATCTCTTGATCCCTATTTGCAATATCATAGCACAAAAACAAATATGTTCGAACCAAAAGGAATAACCTGTAATTTACACCTTACAACTTTCTAAAAAGCCATGAATTTTTAAAGACCCAAACTTCTCTCTTGTGTTGCAAGAAAAGCATTCCCTGCCACATCATAAAAATCATGCACATCCTCTATTTGTGATGCGAAAAGACTCAAGATCAGTCATTCTATTTATTGTCATGTTAAGTGTCAAGTCCTTACGGACAACCTAAACGTTTGCCTTTGCTCCAGAATTTGTTGTTCTTTTCTATATTTTCTCTACTCCGTTGAAACATCTTAAGATTGCAAATTTTTTTAAATAGTAATATATTAAAATTTTCATACTATACGAAACTCATTAAAATTCACCGCATTCCGCAATTCCTTAAAAGAGACTGTTGAAGTGTCCTTATTATATTATCTATTTAATTATTAAAAATTAAAGAGAATTCATACCAAAAATAATTAATTGGAACATGATGCATCTCTTAATCTTTCTCTGCAATATTAAAACACAAAAGCAAATATGTTTGAATCAAAAGCAATATTTTGTAATTTACACTTTACAACTTTCTAAAAAGCAAGCAATTTTTAAAGATTCGAACTTCTCTCTCGTTTTGCAAGGAAGACATTCCTTGCCACATCATAAAAATGATGCACACCTCTACATGTGATGTTAAAAGAGTTAAGTCCAACCTTTATCCATTATCAAGCACAAACAACCTAAACCTTTGCCCTCGCTCCAAAATCTCTTGTTCTTTCTATATTTTCTATGCTCCGTTGAAACATCTCGAGATTGCAAAAAAAATATTAAATAATAATATACTAAAAACTACAAACTATACGAAACTCATTGAAATTCATTACACACTGCAATTTCTTCAAAGAGACCGCTTAAGTATCCATATTAGAATATTTACCTAACTATTAAAGTTAAAGATATAATTCATACCAAAAACAGTTGATTGGAATATGAGGCCTCTCTTAATTCCTCTCTGCAATATCGAAACACAAAAGAAAATTGAGATAAAACTAAATCATTTATACACGCAACAATAATAGTAATACAATCGTTACAAACAATGATATAAACACCTAGATATTTTATTCTACCCGACTTACATATCGTGCATAATCGGCGTTGAAAGTTTGTCTTGCCAAGATATTCATGCCTCTTTAAATACAATTTCTAACACGATTTATCGTAAGGTTAATATCTCAAAAAGATAAGAAAACCAAAATTAGAAAATGGTGTAAAAAACAAAACTGATCTCTCGTATGTTTATTTGACAATTCACATTTTTGCACTTGCAACCACCCAAAAAAAAAACCGCAACCTTTTTCACCACATCTCATTCTTATGAAAATGAAGTAATCTCTCACAAGAAGCACGGAAACAAAAAATTCACCGAAATGGTTTTATTTGCTTTTTCATTATGATGCCAAAAGAATACAACAACTTAAGAAACTGACCACCGGCAGGAGGACCACAATTAATAACTAATAATTAAAATTTTATACTAAATACTTAAAGATTTTATGATAGAGTTCAATATTAAATATTCTTTACACATACTTAAGAAAAAAAGTGTAGCCTTATTATGCCACACGGTGGTCAGAATGCAATATCAAAAGGACTCCAAAATGTCAACAATTGGCTCCTAAAATTCCCAAAAGCTTCCCATGGTTAGTATATCTATATGTGTACGTTAAGAGAAATAAAACCGCATAGTAATCCATGAATTTATACTATGAACAATAAAGTACATAGCATCAATTACTTTGAAACATAGCACATTGTCATTGAAACAGACCCAAGACCGCTACAGATAATCTGTAAACACCATTCAAGATTAACCAATTCCAAAGAAGTACTTATTTGAAATCAAAACATTACCGCAACGATGATCTGAAATATGACCTGCAAATTGTAAGCCAAACACGAATATTTAGATCCATAGTCGATAATATGTACGATAAATGAATAGAATATCAGCAATGCACTGTGCCATAAATGAAGAATATGCAAGATAATAAACAATCCATAACAGCTACCTCCAAAAGAAAGCTAAAACCTGCATATGGAGTCATGAAAGTACCAACCTCTAAATATAATGTCACATGAATTAGTGTAGATCCTGTTTCGCAAATGTGTTTCACTAAATTATTCCCATAAACAAAAGGCCAAATCGAAAACACAAACTCAATTTGAAAAAAATGAAAAAAAAGTTCGAGGTAATTTCATAAACAAACCTAAATTTGGGGAAACACAGACTTGAGAATGGAATGAACTGAATAGACAATGCCAAGCAAAACAGAATCGTATCAGTAACGACCCTTTCTCCTTTCACCACGCCGACCAACAACCACCGGAAGAAGGCAACTCTAATGACCTCTACGATTTGCAAAAAACGAAGAGTGACATGTAGATGACTCTCCACCACGCGTGAAACACATTATCGCGATAAAATCAACTATTTATGCAAGAGCGCTGAGATACTCAACGGGACACCATTTATTTGTACAATAATATTTTACATAATAGACCAACAAAGATCCAAGAGCACTCAAATTCTCACCAGGAAACCATTTATTTGTATAATAAAAACTTAACAAACATATAGATCAAATGTTTGAGACATAGTTATCCCAAACCAACACCAAAACCCATGTTTGACCAATCAAGCAAATATCATTAAAAAGCTCAGCAAGAACTGAAGCCAATCAATAATAGATGTACAATACAATGTATTATCATTGAGATACAAAAATAAAACCATAGAAACAAAATCATATCATGGGTTCAAGGGTCACTGAAATCATTGAGAAATCTTCAAGCATGTTAATGCATTTACTATCATCACAAGCCCCAAATGTGTACAATCAATTTTGCATGTCAACTTCACACCTTCAAAAATCATAATCAGCTAAAAAGGAAACAATTCAAAGTATAACCTCTTGAAATTGAGAAACAACAGGAGGAGCAAAATAACAAAATAAAAACTGGCTAGATCCCAGAAGGTAGATCATCCCGAGCCCAGTCAAACGTAATTTTTTGAAGTGGCTCCAAATAAAAGGTAGAATTATTACATGACATCTGATATAACTGGGGACTGTATTCATCGTAGATTGTATGGAGAGACACATGCACCCATTCTGACAAGTGCTCTAGCAACTTCTAAACCACAAAGACTTGATGGTATAAAAAACTTATAGACAACCATAAACCTTGTCTGCAATACCACCCTCCAAGAGAATCAAATTACATCTAATGACACTCGAGACGATAAAGTTATACTCACTTGTCTTTATCTAGAATTTTTCCATATTCTAATGTTTATTTTGCTTTTATTGTATTGTTCTTAAGCATTAATAATAATTCAAAATTAATTATTGTTTGCTTTTGCTAGCCCTCAAATGGATTTGCAGGCCATGGATAGATGCCATAAGATAATCCAAACCAAGTCTGTTCACACTTACAACATCTCAAAAGCTCAATTCATAAAGCTATATTGCAGTAGTGCCCTTAACTTTTAGATTATGCACTGTGAACTGTGGAGCTCAAATTTACTTTGGTATTTAGAATAGGATAAGGAACTATATTTTAATAGGGACATATCATGTAAAGAGTTTTCAGTAAGTTGAAATTCAAGCATGTTGTGATTGGTATGGATAATTTCATCAAGAACGACCCAAGCTTGGTAACGAAACCTCAGAGGTTACTCCCCTACATTATCATGCTCTGTAATAGAGACCCCGGTTTAACAAATTAATCGTAATAGCTTTCCGTGTCTCAGCAAAGCTGATCTTGATTAGTTGAATGAGCTTGCCATTCTTTTATACTCTTTATTAGAGACCTTACCTTGACCAGATAATTAGAGTAACTTAGGAAATGTTTCTAAATAATCCTAAAGTATAGTGTTTTGTTCTAAACTGAAGCCGTTTTTTCCTAAAACTATGCGTTTTGTTCTTAATACCAAGGTCATCCAAACCCTATTTCATAAAATAGATAGACCCTTCCACAAAAATCAAAACTTAAAGAAAAAACCTCAATCAATAAATTGCATTCATCAGTCACAACCCATAATCATCTTTTGGTTCATCAACCATATCCCATAAACAACCTAATAACCCCAATTCTCACAGCTTATAAACTTTCAATTTTCATACCCATTTCAATCAATCAATTCATGCCCTTCCTACAAGATTCCACCTTGATCACCAAATTCAATTTTTCACCAACCAAATAGATTCACCTAAAATCCAATTAATAGCAACAACAACAACAAAAATCAAATAGAAATTTCAGATTCACTTACAGTCCCTTTGTGCTCCACATTCTTCTTCAAGTATAACACTTTCCGAATAATCTACGAACCATACAAAAAATTATTAAGAGATTTAGAGATTGAATCTAATAAGCAATAACAAATTCAACAAAAGGGTGATTAGGGAAAGAGAATCGAGACCTGAAACTGAAATTGTTTAGAGGGTTTAAGGGGGAATCACCTTTCTCTGCCATTGTTGTCGATTGTCTAAAAAGTGAAGAACAGAGAGAGTAATAATGATTTGGGATCTGTGTTCGCTTTTACTGTTATAATTTTGCCGTAGAACAGACATGTGAATAGACGAATTGGGACAGAAGAAACATAGCCCCATTAGCACTCTTCAATTTCCAAACTCTTGAGATAGTCAAATCTGATATAACAGATAAAAATGGTCAACGTGTTGAGATTTAGAGTTGACCATGGAGAGAATCAAATTGATCCAAGATAAATTTAGCCATAGGTAACATTAAAACCTCAGGTTGTTGGCTGTGAAACTCTATTTCATAGCGAAACTCCGGATGCCTTCTCACAAAACAATCCATTTTCTCCATATCTCTTTGATTTCACCAATGCTACATGTTTATGCATACAAAGAGGAAAGAAACAACTACAAGAGAAGAAACAACACACATAGATTCAACAAAACAAAAAGGCAACAATGAACTGACATACATCCTTTGATTCGATGGCAGATATAATATCAATTGAAAATGGAAATCCTCAGCGGGTGAATCAAATTTGAGGACATGCATGTGAGTAACAGAAAATATGCATCCGTCTGACTCCTCCAAATCCTCCTTCACGTTCTTCACCTCCGTACAACCCCTCCAAATCCTCCCTCATTCACCACCGCTACAATCATCACCGTCACCGTCACAATCGCCAAAAATCTCGTCATAGTCGTTTTGGCCATAAATTTGATTGAGTGAAGGGAGAAAAAACTTAAACATTCAAGAAACCCTCTGATTCACATTCACTACTACGTAATTGTTCAATCAAAATTTTTGAGAACAAAGCGTAGGATTTTGAACAAAATCATATGGCTTTGCTTTTTTTCTTCCATGATGCTTCCAACTTATATAGAATACAAACAGATGCATAGTAAAATAACATACGTGAATTCAATCCCAACACAAAATGAACCCAAAACCAAAATTAGTAATACCAATGCACTTGGATGGAAACTGAAGAGAAAAAGACAGAGCCCTTGTTTCAAATATAAAATATAAACAGACGGTTATTTCACAAAATCAAATGTCAAAATAACTCAACAATCAATATTTCTTTCTTATAAAACTCACGCCACTTGTACAATTTTTTTACTCTTTTTATATATAGTATTGATTTACACTAGTATGGAGCACATTTGTATGAATTTCCAAGAAAAATATATATACATCAACAATCAGGTATAAACCGGGTGGAAATGTCCGAAAGTTTGAATTTGTAGTGCAAAATGGTAGAACGTGATAGGCCTCAGTAGAATGAGTAGTGCGAAAAGATAGGAACGTGATAGGCCTCAGTAGAATGAGTAGTGCGAAAAGATAGAGCGTGAAGAATCCTGTAAAAACTTAAAATGTCCGATGTAGAATCTTGCTGCCACGTGTCGCGCGCTGAGACAACGCACATTCAGATCTTCAGCGATCCAACAGTTGTAGAGCCTTTGGACGTTCTACAACAGTTTGTATAGAAGTGCATCCCGATATATATTATAGTATGGGTCCAAACTATTTGGTATGGCCCATTGTAGAAGACATGGGCTTTCCTGGGCCAACACTATTTGGTATGGCTCAGAGAGAAGACATGGGCTTTGATGAGGAAAGAGCCTACAAAGAATGAAATCTCCAGCCCAAGCCCAAGCCCAAGCCCAAGCCCAAGCCCATGAAAGGAGGAAAGTCATGTTTGTTTCTATTAACCAGATAGAAACAAGAGTGGGGACCACATATGAGACTGTCTTATGTGGTGGAGCCCACACTAGACCCAATTTGACACTGACTAGGATTAGCTACCTAGCTCCCCTCCCTTTCAGGTCCCACCATCTAATCTAGGGGCGGGTACGGTTTCAAAATTGAACCGAATCAATTTAAATTAAACCAAAAATAAACTCGTTCGTTCTAAATTTTGAATAATTGTAATCAGAATCATTATGTAATGGTAAGGATTCGTTCATTTTCATACTCGGTACTATTTCTTTAGAACTAGTTGGTTCTCAATTTTTTAATTAGTCAGTTTATTAAACTTATGAGTTGAATTGAACGATAATGATTCTGATTTACAGACAACAATTTCAAATTTATAATTATTAAAAGCAGTAACGAAATTTAAAGGTTAAGACTTATTTATAAAAACTCAACCGAAATATAAAGTGTGCGAATAAAAAATAGAATATATTTTCGTCAAGATTTAATTTTCAATTTGTACATAATACATAAATAACTATAAATTCGTCAACACGTGGATTAGACTTTAGTGAACCAGTTTTTGGTTAAATGACATTTCTAAACTTTCGGAATTAGAATCGA
>JAYMTS010000086.1:0-14859 GCA_036898005.1 Geranium phaeum
CCTATCGAGTATATCTGAGGACGGGACAGAAACTACCATAATAGAATTAACCACTGGTTTCCTTTAAAGTGCATCAGCCACTAAATTTGTTGACCCCTGATGATATTGATACTCAAAGTCAGGGGTAGTGATTCGTTGGTCTAGTAAAAATCTCAAGCTTTGATGATTTGTCTTTATAATGAAATGGCGTCCCAACAAATAAAAGTTCCACCTTTTAATTGTCATTAGGATAGCTAACATTTTTCTTTCATAAACTGATAAAAGCTGGTGGCGAGGTCTTAAGGCCTTGCTGAAATAAGTGATTGGGCGTCAGTGTTGTGAGAGTACAACCCCTACTCCATATTTGACGCATCTGTCTCTACAGTAAATGGTGAAGAAATTTTGGTCAGTGCTAGAACCGGGGATGTAGTAACTGTACATTTAAGTTGCTTAAAAGCAGCAGTAATTGTGCATCCCATATAAATTGGTCCTTTTTTAGGAGTTGTGTTAGAGGGCGCCAGATCTCCATACCCTCTAGTAAAACGTCGGTAGTAGCCCGTTAATCCCAAGAACCCCCTTAGTTGCTTTAGGTTAGTAGAAAATTATCAATTAATCACTCCTTCGACCTTCTTAGCGTCCATAGCCACTTCTGTAGCAGTAGTAATTATGTGACCCAAATACTCCACCTCTGGTGCTGCGAAAATGCACTTAGAGCGTTTAAGAAAAAATTGCTCTGCTTGTAGGATCTGGAAGACCTGTATTAGGTGGGACACATGATCTGCTATAGATTTAGAATAGATCAGAATATCGTCAAAAATAATGACTACAAAACCCTCAAAAACGGACGAAAGATGTCGTTCATAAGTGATTGAAAGGTCGAATGGGCATTGGTGAGGCCGAATGGCATAACTGGAAACTCATTGTGCCTCGAATGCGTGCAAAATGCCGTCTTAGGAAGGTCTTACTCCTTCATAGAGATCTGATGATATCCCACTTTTAAGTCCAGTTTGACGAAAAAAGAAGCTCTGTATAGCTCGTCCAGTAGGTCCTCCATTAGGGGAATGAGGAATTTGTCCTTAACTGTCATAGAAGTTAACTTGCGAAAATCAAGACATGAACGCCACGAGCCGTCTTTTTTTTAGTAAAATAACGGGTACGAGAATGGACTATTGCTTGGCCTAATTATTCCAGCTTGTAACATTTCTTGTATCATGTTTTCTAACTTTATTTTTTTGTATAGAATGGTATCTGTAGGGTCGATGTTTGACTGCCTTAGCACCTCGACCTGTGTGATGGCATGATCGTGCAACTGAGGTGGGGGAAGGCTTGTAGGCACCCCAAAAAGTATCTCAAAGTCACGAAGAAGATATGTAATCAGACCAGCTTCTTCTAAGGTAATCTCTGACCCGTTATTGGTCACATAAACTGGGTGTAATAGTATAGCCATAACGTGATTATCGATTGTGGCCAGTTATGTCTGTAAGTGTCGAGTCTGACTCTTAGAGGCCCACGTGATGTTTTGTGACCCCAAACCTGTTAAGGTGACCATTTCCCCATGTAGCACAAACTGCATCTCAAGAATAGTAAAGTCCCAACAAATACACCCAAGCGATGCTAGCCATTGGATTCCTAGGACCATGTCGCATCCTTTAATCGATAAAACCAGAAAATCTGCCTAGACTGAGTAGGATTGCATAACCCAATTTAGGTCCTTGCATACCTTGTGAGTTTCGAGTTCCTTTCCATTAGCCACCGTTACTTTAAGAGGGGACATAGTAGTATACTTGCAAGCTAGTCGTTTTTCCACCAATATGTTGATGAAATTATGAGAACTGTCTGAGTCTACTAGGACAATAATATTATGTTTGCCTACTGTGTCCTTAATGCGCATTGTTCTAAATCGGGTAGTACCCAACAGTGCGTGTAAAGAAATTCTCGAGGTATTAGAGACCACGACATTTGATTCATCTTCTTGAGCCTCTATATTTTCTACAATATCCAATAGCTCATCCACTGTACTGCCTTCTGTAGCTTATTCTTCTCCCACTAGGAGTTAGAATAATTGTGATTGAGCACAAGTGTGGCACTTAGTGAAACGTTCCCCACATCACATATATTGTTCTTTCTTGAACCTTTCATCGCGTAATTGTTTGTGAGCAGGGGTAAAAAAAATGTTGTGGGAAGGGTCTGGTATTACTGATATTTTTGTTGGGGAAGGAATATGTTTTTGTGGTGGTTGGGGTATTTGAGGGTTGAAAGAGGGCAGCTCTGCTATATGTAGTGTAGGATGAAAAATGTTTGGTGTTGGTCGGGTGGGCAGTATCATAGCGATTGACGTTCCAGGATTTTTCAATCCTCTTGGCCATAATGAAGGCTTGGTTTAGGTCTTTTGGGAAATGTAAGCGAACTGTATCCTCACGTTCAAGTTTAAGGTGGCTCAAAAACATAACTAGTGTATCTTTGGGGTTAAGGTCAAGTTGAGTGACTATGCCTTAGAAGGCCTGAAAATAGTACTCGACTGACCCATCTTGAGTAAGGTGTGCAAGATTGGACATGAAATCCGTATATTCACCCTCCGTGAACCTGCTAGCAAGACTTATAAAATAATCATACCATCGCAGAGGTAACAATCCTTGCTTAGTTTGTTGCTGCTCATATTGGAGGTGTTGCTTAATAGCAGCCCCCTCAAAACCCATCATTGCCTCATTAATTATATCATTTTCAGCAATATTTTCATGTTGACAATGCTGAACAAACTTGAGTTTCCAGGTCAAGAAGTCACTACCATCAAAATTTTGGTGACTGGGCTTTCTTATGCTCTCTGGAGGAATGAGGAATCTCCACTGTTTGGGAAGTATGGACTCCAAAATTGATGCAACTAGAGGTATGGGTTTTGGTGATGGTGGAATAGCTAAGAGGGACCTCAGTGGTGTGTCCTGAACCACTAAGGTATTGAGCAAAACAACGAGTTTACTGATTTCATGCTTCATCTCCAATAGATCTTCCTTCAATTCTTTAACCTCTTATTTTGTTGCAGGTTAATCCGCAGCTGATGAAGTTAGTTCGCACATGGAGTCTAGCTCTGATACTAATGATGAGGTGATAGATGGAAATGAGGGTTGTGACTGCAATGTAAGGATTGGGTTTTTTGTATTCGGAAATAGATAGAGGACAACGAGAGAGAGAGAGAGAGAGAGAATTGTATGATTATGGTAATCTTAGAATGAATCCTCACAATTCATTCTCTGTCATTATGCGCAGGTAGTGACAATGAACACTACTTAACCATCATGCACATTGCGGGCCACAAAACAAAAATAAAAACAAGATCAATAAGAGCCCACGAAGACAACACTTACAGAAAAACATTCTATTTGCAACACACTCGTGCCACTAATCTTCGTCACCCACCTCTTGAAATCAACAATCCCGATCCAGACCCCTTCCTCCTCACCGTCGACAAGAACAATCGTTGTCTCTTCATCAACCTCCGCCTCCGCACTGTCCTCCACCAATTATCCTTCAAAAACTCAATCTTCGCCATTTGATTCAACCTCGACGGGACCAAAACGACCGTTTGATTCAACCCTGAAGCTCCTATCTCCCTCTCGTTCATGGTGGCTTCGACGTTGGACGATGTCGTCACTATCGACCACGTCCACTCCACCTCCGAAGGTTCTCGCAAGTGGGCTTTGACCTCAAATGACCTTTTTTCAAATTAATTGATAATTATTATTAATCTTGGTTTATTTACTGTCTAAATCAAACCGACTGAATTGATTTCAAATAAATTTTAAGGTCATTTTTGTCATATTATTTTTTTAGGTTTTTCATTCAAATTTTTACTATATTAAAGTAAATTGTAAGAAACACAACTGACCGTAATTTAAACTTTTTATTATAACGGTAGGAAAATATAAAACTCCATACGAGCAAGGTGTAATTAACCTAAAATAATAAGTTTCAATCGGGCCTGCAGAGGAATTCGTTAAAGCAAAGCGCGCTGCGAGGAGATACCATTTGACTATATGCTCCTTCGATTTTTTCAAGAAAATAAAATTTAAATTCAAAACAATATCACCTCAATTCAATTCGATGATACAAAATAAAATAATAAATTTACCTTTATATACATATCAATATCATAGGGCCATTCAATTACATTTTGTACATCGAATTTTTCTTCTAAAACCTAAACCTTTTCTATAATTTTCCATTAATTCTCCCCCCAAAATACAAAATCATTCAACCCCAAACCCCCCAAAATCCCAAATTCTTCTACGTTTCAATTCTTCTGAATCTTCATTCGTTACCAGATTTGCTTTTCCACTTCAGTTTCTGCTCGGATCTTCGAATTTGGTTCATGGACTCCACAGCCCAAGATCAGCAAGATCGAATCGTGTCTACTGGTACTTGTGTTTTTAACTTTCTCATCTAATTCATAAATTTGTTTGTTGGTGGTCTACACAAGTTCGAATGGACTGAACGGGTGATTTCTCTCTTTAGTTCAGACAAATTTGCTATGCCGATTGATGCCTGCGAAAACTTTTTTATGCATTTCTCTGTTCAATCGGATTTTCTTGCTTTCTGAGGTTCTCTGGTTGATTTGAATTGCTTTCTTGAATTCTGCGATTGAAGCATACTGAGTTTGATCTCCTTGGCGTTACACACTATGACTGGTAATGTATTCTAAATGGAGGTTAGGGTTTCTTTTGGGATCTATGGCAGCTCGGGAATGTAACAAGCTTACATGCACTACTATCTGTTAAATTATAGGTGGTTTGTTGTAAATCGTACAGCTTGTATGTTCAGTAGATTTTATTCTGAATTGTGATTTGAATTTGATGAGAGCTGCAGGAAAGAAATGAATCTAGGTCTGAAATGTCGTTTCCATGAGATTGTATTGCTAGTTTGATGTCGAACATGAGTCTGCTAATTGTAATTTCCGCTGGAAACTGGTTTTGTGAATTCTCTTACCCAGGTGACCTCTTATTGTACAATTGGCTCTAGTATGGGGTGCAATTATATACTTTTAACATTATATAGATTCCATTGAACTAAAATCGATTTAGGATGTTTGGTAGTTTTTAGTGCACAATCTATGGTTAGCTTTTTTGGATAATATCTATGGCTAGCTTTGATTGTACTGTGATTTTTGTTTTCAATAAGGGATGGTGACTGGTCCATACCTTACCAAGGATTGCACAATCGATTTGAAAATTAAATAAGAGTTTGAAATTCTGTAATTGGGTTTGTTTCTTTTCCATTTAAAGAAAACCATGTGCAATGATAACTGTGGCAATATGAATACAATTATCAAACATGATTGCGCACTCCCACTTTCGTTTCTCCTCTAGATAAGTAATTGTTAACCTGAAACTTCTCGGAAGATGTTGGGTAAGCACATAAAAAAACCCTACATGTGCTTTCGGATGCATTTCTCTATGTCCCGTTCATTGTTGGCTGTGCTGCGTTTTGATTATCTTTGAAGTTTAATCTCACACACATGATTCAACAAAGGTAAAATATGAGCTAATTTAACTCGTAAGTATCTGTATTTAATCACATGGGTTCTTCTTAGTTCTTAATGAAATTGCGTATAAAACAGGTCTTTTGTTAGCACGTGATTGGCATTGTCGTGTCCCCTGTTAGTCTTGTTATATGAGTGCATGTACTGGATGCAGCTGTGCAACTTGACTAAAGTTGGATAATAAAGCAAGAGAATGAGATATAATCTCGTCATAAAAATTAAAATAACCCACGACCTCTGATGTAATAGTTTGTATTTGTATCAATTTACCCTAATATTTGTTAAAACCAACAGAAAAACACTGTTTGACCATAATTTTTAAATGCCAAAATTGGCCTTACGGTAGTTTTTTTTAAAAAACTATCATTATATTAAAACTAACAAATTTTTTTAAAAATCTCAAAATGTTGTTTCTTCTCCGGCTTTAGTTTCATCGGCTCATTTTCCAGTAAGACCGCAGGCGTGCTCCTCCTCCTTGACACATTCTTGAAGTTTTGCCTTAACTAGTCGAGTAGACGGAGATTCCATGAAGATTAGGTGAACGCGTCATATATCAGAGCTGAAGATCGACATCGAGGAGGTGGCAGTTGGCCAGGGCTTGGAGAATCATGGAGCTTGGAGAATCAGGCGACATAGAGCTCTGATCTGCTACAACAGGTCTTGTGCAAGCTAGATCGGATTCACCGCCGCCAACAATTATGCAAATGAGCTAGGTTTTCCATCGAATTAGGCGATGATGTCATCGCCACTATTATTATTATTTTAGTTTTTGAAAATTCAAAATTTATATTTATTATACAAAACTAAAGTTCTACATAACTGAATTGATTTATGTTAAAGTACACAACCATGAAATGAAAATCGCAGTAAGTACACTGTAGTGAAATGCAATTTCCCCACTGTCTTTTTATTTGTACATAGCTCCTTCAGATATTTGTTTATTATTGTTATTATTTATATTGTGTGGTACTGACTCTTCTTCATATAATGCTGGATATAGGAGAGAGGCCTGTTAAACCTGATGACTTGGTGGAGCAGGTACTTGCTAATCTATTTGTATAGTTGTTTCCATTTGCATTTATGCCCTTTAGCACTTCATTTCTGTAACCTGTTATCAGCAACTTCTACCCGACGATGAAAGGGCCGTGTCAGCGAATCCTTCTCCGGATGCTGCAATCATGGGGAATACAAGAGATGTCGTGAAGCCTGAGTATTCAGGTGTAGGTGGTGATATTGGCACTGTTCACCCACTCCATGTTCTTACACCTCATGATCAGAATTTTTCATATGGTAGTTAACCTCTTGATCCTTATATTTTATTTCAAATTCAAGTATTCTCGCACATCATCTATGTATGTGCTTATTTTCTCACTCTTATTTGATGTAAAGGTTATGACGGCAGTGCTGGCATCTGGGATGGTGGGTATTCTCCCTATGTCAATGCTGATGCATTTCATGTTTTGTCTCCGGTGAGCGTGAAGACTGTTGTCTGTATTACATAATCTTGTGGTGGTCGAAGGTCCTAATATCGTTTTTTCCTCTTTGTTTTGTGCTTAGGTCATCTACAATGATAATCCGGCTTTAATGTATCATTCTGGTTATGGTTTCAACTCTGATATGACATATGCACAATACTCTCCTGTTGCTACTCCTATGCCCCCCTCAATAATGGTAGATGGCCAGCTATACCCTTCACAGCAAATGCCTTTCTCCCAGTCCTACTACCCACAACCATTTCCTTCCAATACACCTCATATTTCTTCTGGCTTGTCAGTTTCCCCAACTGAACTGATGACACCTGAAAATAGTAGCAATGAGAGCATGTTTTTTGGACCAGGATCCAGTTACATGTTACATTATGGATCATATGGTGGAGGGAACCTTCATGGCAATCCTGGCTCCAGTTCATTAGCATCTCCATCTGTGTACCACCACCCAATGGGTATACTTGGATCATACGAGCACAATGTAGGACAGGTTTGTTTTCTTGTGGTTCTGGATGCTGCATTTCTATTGCAGTAAAAACTTAGGTTGACAGCTAACATTTGAATTATTCACTCCTAAGACTCACATGATATGTAGCGATGATAGAAATCTATTTATAATTGACATTCAATTTGGGTTAACCCCCATCTAGCTCAAGCTATGCACTTATGGCCTTTCCATTTAATTGGTGAATGATAACTCCTGCACGAATGTCAAAAGAAATATAGTAACTTGTCATCTCTCTTTATACAATATACTTAACAAGTTTAATGGATTTGTCATTTGAGATTAGTTTTTGTAACTGTTGAGTGAGGTAATGCATTTAAAACTTCAGGATCATGGGAAATCTAGATCAGATGTGGTTATAGCAGTAAAGGGTTCTAGTAAAACAGCTGTCTTAAGCTACCAAAAAATGAGAAGTAAAAATCCAGTTATAGAACCCTGCAGACTAACTAACCCGATATGGGTTTTGTATGTTAGTTTATGATTCAATATGAAACTTTCAACAACACAGATCATTGCATTTGCAGGGCTTGGTATCAAACAACTCCACTGGACATTATCCATATAGTAGCTCATATCACAACTCACATCTTGGCAAGCCATCTATTTCACACGCGGGAGTTAATGACCATAATCTACTCCTTGACAAAGGGAGAAGACGAGACAGGGACTCTATTTACATCTCAAATAGTAGCCATGATATCTCTGCTGAACGTAATCGGGGGCCACGGGCCACAAAACTGAAGGGTAAGAGCACCTCTGAACAGGGCTCTTTATCTGGTGTTAATGGGAACAATTCGTCTATTTCCACGATTCACCACCTTGATTTGTATAATCGGTTTTACTTTGTTACTGATTATCAGAATGCCAAGTTCTTTGTTATCAAGTCTTTCAGTGAAGATAATGTTCACAAAAGTATCAAGTACAACGTGTGGGCTAGTACGCCACATGGAAACAAAAAACTTGATGTCGCATATCGTGAAGCCCAAGAGATGAGTGGCAGATGCCCTCTCTTTCTATTGTTCTCGGTATGTCATTTGTAGTTAATATTTCAGTCTTATTATTGAAACATGATCACGAAGTTTGAAGCCGTTGATACAAAACAATTATAATGGTTGATACTAGTTAGTGAGGGAATGAAATTAGAGTGACAGTTATAAAATAAGTGTGCTACTGAGAATCCTTGTTAATGAGTATCTATGTTTCTACCTTGTTAGATTCTTCCTTCTAATATAATCTATGTTATTCTGTAGTGACGATATAGGCTTATATGCTAGTGAGCCTTATGTTAGGGTGTCCCCTTGCATACAATAATAGCATGCATTCTTTGTGGAGATTTCTTCACCTGTATATTTTTTTCTGGCTTGCTTTGCTAAAATGAGATTATTGATGTTCATACTAGACACACTTAGTTTTCTTCTGGTTTTCAGTCTGACCCCCTCTTTTCTATTTCCGTTTGATTGGAAAATTTTCCTTTATTTCCCAACCTCTTTCAGTTTTGCACATGGTCTGCATTTGAGGTATGGCATACTTGTTAATTACTAAATTTTGCAGGTCAATGGCAGTGGACAGTTCTGTGGGGTTGCTGAAATGATTGGGCCTGTAGATTTTGAGAAAAATGCTGATTACTGGCAGCAAGATAGGTGGAGTGGGCAGTTTCCAGTTCAGTGGCATATTATAAAAGATATTCCCAACAGTAGATTCCGTCATATACTACTTGAAAATAATGATAATAAGCCTGTTACACATAGCCGAGATTCTCAGGAGGTATTAACTTTTTTAGTGTTTTCATACTCTTTTTTCTTTGCAAGATGTTGATTATTCAGTCTAGTTGAATCATTTTGAAGTTTATATATAAGGATATTGGATTGATTTCTAGAAATTTCACCTACTCCCTATGTTGTTAATCACTTATTTTCCGAGTGTAAAGTATTTGAGCCCCCATAAAGTAGACGTATTCTGAGTGCTAGTTGGAATTGTGATTTGTTAAACATCTATGGTTTAGTGAAGGTGAAAACAATGCATATGAAATGGCTAAATGTAGGCTGGCTAGAGAAGTTGTCTGACAAAATGAGAGTTAGTGATTAGCGTCATTTTTGAAGTCATGGAGATCCACTACCCTATAAAACAGGAGCAGGTCTCTTACCACATCCTATTGTCTTTTATTACAGACCTACACTGTAGAAGTCTAATAACCATCGGGGTGTGTCCCCTTGGAGATTATGGTTTTGCTTCTGCTTGATGGCATTAAATATGTACACATCTAAACTTAACATATTAGTACAATACCCCGTTCTACAGTAATAGTAATAGGAGTATTATTTTTTGTGGTGACAAGAGATCTAATATGTTGTTTTCCGGCTTTGCTTGCGTGGAATGTGATCTGGCTATGTTTCCAAGCTATAGGGTTTACACTTAGTTGACACTGTTTTGATATGTGATATAATGTCAGGTGAGACTGGAACATGGTATTGAGATGTTGAAAATTTTCAAGGATCATGATGCACGCACATCTATTTTAGATGATTTTAATTTTTATGATGAGCGAGAGAGAACTTTGAAGGATAGGAAGGCCAGACAGCAGCGAACTAGCATAATTAAAGATGTTCCAGATTATCTTTTAGAGGAATCTGTGAACCAGATCTCTGATAGTTTTGCTCACGGAGTCCAATTGGAAGATAGCAAAATTCTGAAACCTGAAACAGAGGTAAGGTTAACAAATTCGTCTTAAAATTCCATTAACCAAATGACTGACTTTTTACCTTTCAAAATTTACAGTTGGAAGAGAATGGTAGAGAAGCACCCACAGCCGAAATAGGTGGCGGAAGCCAGAAGTGAGGACAACCTCTGTGATGACTGGTGAGAACAGTTAGGTGTAGTGGACATTCTTGCTGCAATCTGACAAAACTCGTTCTGTTTGGACAACAATATTTTTGCCCACCGACAACACCTAAGGTGGTATTTGGGGCAGTTTTAAGATTCTCTTATATTTCATTTCTTTCAATTCAGATCATTTGGGTTGTAACGTATTTGGGCAGGGAAGCATTCTTGTCATTTCACAGCTTTACATCATTGATAGAGTTTGGGAGATGTTGCATGATTCAATTTAGGTTATGGGCATTGCCAGTGGAGATTGTGTACACTATGTGCCTAATGTCTTGTTGGTTTTAATCTCTAGATTTGTCGGTTAATTGTAAAGTTGCCCATTTGTGGGATGCAGATTAATAAAGATGCTGGGCAAGTGGTTTTCAATTCAATTGTGTGTGTTGAATACCGGTAATTATTTTCTATTTTGTTTATTGTATTCATGTTTCTGTAATGCCCAATTTGTTAGCTCTCTGCCAAACTAGATCAAAAGTTGTGTTCATTGCAAAATTATGTCTTGCCTTTGTTTCGATTAAGTCATTGCAAAATCATGCTCAAAATCTAATGTTTTTAAGTTATGGTTTGTTGGATACTTGGTAACAAAGTACTCACAAGTAAATAAATTTGTCTAGTGCTGTAAATACCAAATCTGAAGTGTAAATAATAAATTTGACACTATTTTAAACAAAATAAATGGTTTACATATCATTGTTGCATATAACAGTTTATTTTTCTGAAGAAGCCTACAAAATGTATGTAGCACCTCAGAATTGCATGCAGTAAGTAGAGCATCAATATCAAGAATCTAAATCGTTCAAACCCACTGCATTTCTTTTAAGAGAATAAAAACTAAGCAAGGTTCATATAAATATGTCTGTATACACACATTGAATCTCCCTCCTCTACACCACAAACCCTTTAACAGTAACTCCAAATCAATTGTTTCATTACCTTTTTACCCTTTTCTATCTTATCAAATAATTTTAAAAAAAACTTGAAATGTTATAAGCTTCTCCTTTTCAATTTCGTTTCAAGTATCAGTCAATTGTCATTGGTTGGGAGATGCAGCACCTGAAACGGGCCTTGCGGACATTAGTTGGCATCGAGACATGATCTCGCCGATAACAGGTAAGGTATCAGCGGGGATGGTCGGGCGCACACCCTTGTTAACAACAGCAAATGCGGCCTGCACAGCTGTCATATTCTGGAAGGGAAGCATCCCCGTGATGAGTTCCCATAGAACAATCCCAAAACTATAGACATCCACTTTCTGTGTGTACGGCCGATGCTGGATCATCTCCCTGCAAATCCACAACACACAATCTAGTTTAAAAAAACCAATTGGAGCAGTACCACATCTGTACAATTTATAGTTCTACATGATAAAACAAAACAAAAAGGAGAAGAGAGAAAGAAAGTCAAGACGCCGATGCTGCAAACAAGTAAATACCTTAAAAGTAAACTGGGTTTTAATTTAAAACAAACAGTTTCCACCTATTACATGCTTCAGTTAGCATCAAATGAAAAAGAAGGCGAAGAAATAAACTTATCTATTGCACAAGTAGAAAGGACGGACATTTTGAATCTGTAAAACTAACATTATGGTTCAGCAGAAGGCACCCTATAAACAGTACAGCGAATATAAAAGGAGAAAATGAACAACTCAAGTAAGACCAAGAACATATACAAGAGAAAACTGGATAAACGTGTTAACAACAGCTGACTACAAAAATATTTTTAATACGAGTGAAGAGGGACATAAATGCAGCAATGGGAAAATAACCTAATCAATAAATTTTAGTCTCTAGTCAACTGGGTAATAAGTAGTTTCTAGTCCTATGGTCTTTAAGGCTCACAGAATTTCGTTGATGATGCTTCCATTGAGTTCCTGCCAGTATATGCATGGTATATTTTAAAATATGCAATTAAATTTGATAACAATGCATATTAGACCTCATGCCATTGCATAAGTACTAATCGTAATATATTAGCACATGCATGCAAACACGAACCAACTCATGGGCCTCGGAAAGTCATTTACACATCACTAAGGTCACAAAGCAGCACCTTACTTTTGCACTAAAACTGACCCTCTGAAAGTTAATAAATGGCATAAACAGGAATGATGAAATTCAATGCACAAAAATCACATCCCTGTCCAGAAATTCAGTTTCAACACTAGAAAGTTTATTAAAAAAATGAACTCACTTCTTAATCACAACTAGAAAGTTTTGGATAGTTCCCGACAAATGAACTCACGCTGGACCTTTCAAAAGTAAACCAAGCCATAAAAGAATCGCATACCCAATGCTCCAATGAAAGGATGCCAGAGGGAGCGAATCTGGCTCTATATTAAAAAAAATAGGTTTGAGAAGACAGTCAAACAACTTCATGACGTGCAAACTTAGTTTCTCAATTTGTAACGATATGAACTAAACAACAAAGGAAATATACATATTCAATAATCCAAAGGTTTAACGCAAAAGTAAGAGCGAAAACACAAGGAAAAGTACAAAATTAGAAAAGAAATTAATTCAAGATGTCATAAAAGGACACAAGGCCTACTAAGAAATAAATTTAGAAAGGACAAAGCCATTCGGGTAGCGGCCAATACCAAAGGTTTATATCACAGAACAAAGTTCCGTGAAAAGGCCCAATCTTCTTTAGATATCTTGTACTCATATAGCTCTTTCATGATCTTCGATTAGTCTATTTAGTGAATTCCACTCACTAATCCTACATGTTTTCTTTGAGTGTATCTAGTTTACAAGGACGCACACGCAATCAATCCACAACTTTTGAAGCACTCTCAATCTGCTTGAAATGAAGTTAAATTTCCCTCTTTTCCTCTGGTTTCCAAATTCATTTGGAACTTTGTTCTAAAACACAAATATTGTCGTCAATCTCGAATTTGATTAAAAGACTTCTAAATAATGATGCATATGAATTACCAATTTTGGGTTTTGTTAATTAAAGCATTCTTAACTTAGCCACAAATAACTAATTTTTCAACAAATCTATTATGATATTACCAATATCATATATTTCTCAAATATACACTGGTATTTTCAGTGCTTGTTAATAAATAATGTAGTTGTCGACATTAATTGGCACTGATACTAGACTTCTACAAATGGGTGCATCGTGAAATCATTTAACAATACTTCTTACATCAAAATTAAAATTAGACGCCTTTTAGTCATATTTTACGCTATCCAGACATGCTGCTTGAAGCATTGATGAAGCTGCCTATTGTGATCACTTCTACATGTGTTGATATACAGTAGGTTTGACAACGAACGTAGACCTAGACCAGGTAACATGACCCATCTTTCTTGCACATAACGAATGTAAAGTGAAGATGATTAGTACATGTTTTGCGGTCTCTGTTGATTCCTTTGGTACATACATTGATTGGATTCATTATAATATTTTGTATAATGAGGAAACAATTTAAACTCCAAGATATTACCTTGTTTCTTGCCTTACTACTTGTTTGTGGATAGAGCGAACCTAATCCATTTTAATCCAAAAATGAAATGAAGCAATTCTAATTCATTACTCTATTTGAATTACAAGTTGCATAGGATAATTGTATTGATATCATAGGGTACTCTAGTGAACAAAGGCAATTTACAGTTGTAGATATGATCTAGTCGTCTCCTGGAGAAGAACCACAAGCCAAAACTCACTTACAAAGCCTGGCTCTAGTTGGGACGGTACTGACAATTTGAAAACATCATTTAACATACACTATTTTTTCCTATAGCATTAATCCACCTTCAAATTGTGGGTCAGTTGTTTTGAACGCCAAATTTCAATTTCAAATCAAATACCGCAGCAAATTGAGCTAGACATACCACTATTACAATCATCCTAAACTACACTACCTATCAAGCAATAATCTAGATACTAAGACCAGACAACCTACAACATCTATACCAGAAAAGGAAAACAAATTTGGTAAAACTATTTAAATCATTGGGATATTACAAAAACGGCACAAGCATCTATGATGTTATAATAAATTAACACAACTCGACATCTTCAAGCTCTGAAGAATCACGCATAATACAAAACAATAAATACTCATCTCTTACATGTACTTCGCCTCCCGCCATCCCACATAATTTCCAAGGGACGGTGTTCAATTGTACTCATCAACCAAAAGCAACAATTACAGAAGCAGAAGTGAAGATTTCCAAGAAACAGACAGTTAACCCACATAATATTGTCTATCATACAACTAAAGAAACTAACAGTGGTAACAAATTCCATATAAACAAAATAATAAGTAACAATGATGAGATATTGAAAGGTAAAAGATTGAAATCTTACGGAGCCATCCAGCGATATGTTCCTGTCTCTGGTGTCATTCCTTCAGTCTGCACCTCAATGCGGGCAACGCCGAAATCCGCAATCTTTATAGATTTGTCGCCAGAAATTAACAGATTGTCAGATTTCAAATCCCTGTGAATCAATCCAAGGCCGTGACC
>JAYMTS010000087.1:0-14813 GCA_036898005.1 Geranium phaeum
TCAGGTCAGGGAAGCTTGTGTAGAAGGACCCGATTTGAATAGCGCCATCAACGCCTTCCACCGAGTCAATCACGAGCTGGAGTTTCTTCAGCGAGTGGCCTACCTTCTTGATTTTCCGCGAAGGCCAGCGCGTGATCCCGTGCTGCCTGCATATCCTTTTCAGCGTAGTAGGACAAACTGAAATTTTGGAAACGAAATCGGGTAAGCAATTGCTGTAAATACGCTATATCAGGTTTTTAGACAGATTCAAGAGTTTAGATAAACCAATGATACTGAAAGAAGACATTGTAGTATCAAGGGAAAATGGCATAATGGTACTGTATACTATCGCAATTTTGCAAGAGGGTGTTGTGTACTTTGTTAATAGCAAAAAAGTGTGGTAAACTTTGATTTTTTTGTGCATAATGTGAATATTTGTACAAGAATTGACGAAATTTCCCCTGAAATTAAGAATTTTATAAAATCATTTAAACAAAAAAAATATTGACTAAAAAGAAATTAGAAAATTTGATTATACAATTTTAACATAAAAAAAAATTAATTTTGAAAAAATAATTCTTAATTTTAAGGGAAATCTCGTTATTTTTGTACAAATACATACATTTCGCACACAAAAATAAAAAATGTAAGTTCACATCACCTTTTTCCCTTGTCAAAACTTGCAAAAGTATGATAATATACAACAAGTTTTTGCCATTTTTGCCTAGTATCAATCTAAGTTTTTAAGGAATTATGTTCCTAACTAAAGAAAAATAAGGTATATCTTATTGCAGATTCATAGACATTTCTTCAAAATTGTGAAAAGGCCTTACCACCAATGTTCTTAGCAGCGTCTTTGAGGCTCCCAGCAAAGTACTGGCGAAGAACTTGCAAGCTGATGGACTTCTCCGCCTTTGTCCGCCTCTTCTCGCCAGCTTTTCTTCCGCCTAACGAGCAATGCCTATCCTTGAGTCTAGAATTTGGCTGAGTCTGCCCGAATTCTGAAAACACCTTGAACTCCTCATTAGGCTCTTCTTTCGGATACTCCAACGAGAGCGAAACGCCTTTACCCTTTTGTTGCGCTTCCATGGCGTGAGAAACCCAGGACGACGATCCTCCTTCTATCGACGATCCTTTCGAAGGAGAAGTCACCAACTGGGTCTCTTCCCTTTTCGGCTTTCCATATGAAGCAACTGACGTTTCAATCTCTTCCTCGAGCTCTTTGTCCATGACGACGTGTAACAGACCGCGACACGCCTGCTGCAGGAAGACGGAAAGCAACTCCCTCATCCGCTTTTGCTCTTCGGGGTCTCGACAATCCTCTGGCAAGAAAAACTCCAGCACAAACTCAACGATTCCGGAATAGAGACTTCGTAACGGAATCGCTACAGCACCGTGAAGGCCGAACATCCTGGCGTGGTGGGATAGAGGGTACATTGTCTTGCTGAGGGCGCTCATGTCGGTTGCAAAGCAAGGCTTGTTCCGTGTGAACGCCCTCCCGGCGATTCCCTGGTCGTGGAGGAGGTGGTGCTCGGAGCAGGCCTCGTGGAAGCCCACAATCTTTTGGTTCGCTGCGAAGCAGGCGGCGTCGACAGTGGAGACACAGTGAGCGTAGTTCTCATCGGAGTGGCGGCATCCGCCTTTGCTCTGCTGGACGCACGGCGCCCAGGTCAGCGCTACTGGCAATCTGTATGCGTTGCAGACCGATGCCAAAATGTCTGCTATTTTCGGGAGAGCGACTTTGTGCAAGTCGTTGCGCACCTGACAGAAAATAAGACATCGTTAAGACTTATGAATCGCATGTACTAACTCGAGTGATCGGTTCAAATTCTCAGAATATGGAAATGTAGTTATTGGCTACCTTTGTGCTCGGAGGACTGAAGTTTTGTGAGCTCCTGAGTTTAACAGCCTGCAAATCAATCATGATCAGTTTGATTAAAGCATGAAAGAAATATTCAGCTCGTTGTTTAAAGGGAAAATTGCAAAAACGTGCCCTGTAATATGACACTTTTGCAAGATGGTGTTATGTTGTTTGTTAATGACAAAAATGTGCCTTGTTGTTTGCATTTTTGTGAAAAATGTGTGTATTTAAATGAAATTTGGCAAAAACTTGTTGTATGCTATCACACTTTTGCAAAAGGGTGTTATGAACTTTAAGTTTTTTGCAAAATGTGTGCAATAGCCCTTAACATTAAGAATTGTTTTTAAGAAAAGTAATATTTCCAAAAAAAATCTGAAAATATCTTTTAACTAAAATTTGTATAATCAAATTTTGTAATTTAGTTAAATTAAATCATAAAAAAATAATTCTTAATGTTATGGGCAATTTCGTCACTTTTGTACAAATGCACACATTTTACACAAAAAAAAATCAAAGTTCAGAGCACTTTTTCGTCCCTAACAAAGTACACAACACCTCTTGCAAATGTGTGATAGTATACAGCAAGTTTTTTGCCATTTTCATTTATTTAAATGAAAATTTCTCTACTCCAGTCACAAGTATAACTCTTGGTAAAGTATGGACTTCCTTATTATAAGTTTTCATGTAAGAAGAAAAAATTAGGAAATAGAAACAAGAGACGACCTCAAGAGCTTTGCAGACTTCTTCAAGTTCCGAGCCATAGTTGCTCTTTGAGATAGTAGTCACAATCTCCACAACGCCCAAGCATGTTCCGCTGCCTTGTTCAAAAACAGGAAGAGCGATAGAGCCTCTAACGTTGAACTGCAGCGCATGATCAATTCGTGGATACTCATCACTCCCAAAGAAGCGAACATCAGGAGTCCACTCGGGCAACTTTCCCAAGAAAACCCGACCGGGCAGCCCAACCGACTCCTCTGAATCAATCTCAGCCGGGAACTGATAATTCTCAGATACACCTCGGTAATCTGCAAGACTCTTGTTGTTCGGGTCGAGAGAGAAGGGCTGGTTACTGGTTGTGAGGACGTTTTTGCCTTCCTTCTTTACGGGCACCCATATTTGGATAAGAACGTCCCTACATTCTTTGAGCTGACCTAAAGCGTGCATTAAACGTTTTTTCACTTCAGAAGCCGAACCTGAATTTGGTTTTGGCCCAATCCACACTCTCCTGCTTAATTCAGTGCCTTCAGAAGCGTTATGGTCTTGTTTTTGGGTTTCGAGGAGTTCTTCGATTTTTGGATATATCGGAAGCGGGTTTTGAGGGAACCCATTTTGCTGAAATGGGTTCACATTGAAATTCCCATTGCTGATCTCCGAAGGAGCCAAGAATTGAAAAGGGCCACCAAGAACGCCAGAATTATTATTAAATCCATTTGTCGCCTCCACCCAGCATCCGTCAAACAAGAGTTCGTTCATGATATCCATATCCATGACAGTGTCCGAGAAGGTCATGAACGTAGAGTTTGGCGTAGAGCTCCCATCTTCCATACTGAAGATTTCCTCGAAATCTAAACTAACAAGCTACTTTCACTATTTCAATCCTCAACGCAATTATAAACACTATCACGACCCGGAACAAAGGAGAACGGCGTATATGAAGAACAAGAAGAGGAACTTCCAAGAAGGTTCACTTGTCTCCACAAACCCAATCTGTCCGAGTCGTAGAAACATTGTCTACAACAATTGGTTTGGGAAAAACTGCATTCAAAAATGCAATTCAGAGATACCAAATACAGCTGCAAGTATAAAATATAGTTAAAAACTTCAGTTGACTCTAAGAGGATCCCAAAGGCCCAGCCTCAGAAATCACAATCAAATGCATCAGCAAGCCTTAAATTATTGCTTATAATTCCATAAAAAACAAATATATAACTCTTAGAATGATGTCAGGGTTTCAGCAATTATTCATAACCTAACCTAATAAACAAAAACAACCCATTTCTCCAAACCACTCATCAAAGTCTCAAACCCATTTATGAATCCAAATGGCCACACAAAATTAACCAACCAAAATGACAGAACCAATTGCAGCAAGAGCAAAGAAACAAACTCACCAAGAGCACAGCTTGTAGCTTCCTGTAAAGTCTTAAACTTTAGCATTGCCCACTTTGAGGACTGAGAGCAAAACACATAATCTGGATCAGAGGAGCAACAAAACACAAAACTAGGTAATTCAGCATGAACCCTACACCTAAAAATAAGATTGGGACATTTTCACAAACACCTGAGGTGCAACGCTTGTGAACAAGTAGGACCCACTACAAAAGCCACTAAATTTCTCATATTTCACAAACATTCTTGTACTCTCCCACACTGTTTTTACCAGTGAAAAGTCAACTGGATACCAAACATGAACAGAAAGGAACTGTTTTTAGGAGCTCCCAAAATATTCAGAGGGAACAGAAGATACTCAAATCAAAAAGAGAGAGAGCAACAGATGGGAATGAAGAAGAGGATGCTGAAAGTGCAGAGAAAAATAAACTGTGTGGATTTGAAGCTCTCCCCTCTTTTTCCTTTTTGTGAAAGGCATTAAGGAGATGATGATGTATCATAGTATCATGTATTGGTAATAATGTCTTTTTAATACTTCTTTAATGGATTAAAGATAAATAAAAATGACATAACACATAGCAGCATTATGGCTTATGATATTTTATTAAATTTAACCTGATTTATTATAAAATATGTTTGAATTATTCTATCAAAAGTACACGTGGAACAGAAAGATTCTACTGTCTGAAAGAATCTCTCCAGACAAACCTCAATTAATCAATTATTATAGATTAGTGATTTCAAAATTTACCTAACCTATAATTATTCGTAAATAATAAAATAATTAATTAATAATAGCCTCTTTACTATCAGTTTATCATGTCCTAATTCAATTATTCATGTGAGTAAACTTATAAATCACTTCAATCTATAAAATAGAAAATATATGTAATCCAAATATTAAGTATACATATATAAAATAATGTTAGACATTTGTATTATTAATACATGCAAAACCAACCCAGCGGATATGCTCGCTAAACTTCTGCTTTGTAATGCGGTTTTAAATTAAGTGAGGAGTTTGTTTCACCTATGCTTGTGGGTGCTTTAGGTTCAGATGTCTTGCACTAATTTTTGTTTTGAAGGTAAAATTGAGCTTTACTAATTAAAATGCAACTAACCCGACATCAAGCTAGACAGCTGAAACTGTAAATGGTGGGACAGACTGCTTACCATAATCTCATCTATTGCTAGTTTAAACAAAATTGGGCAATTCGTAAACCATTTAAATACGAGGATAATAAATGAGAATACATGTTCCGTTAATGGATAACACGCACGACACCCTTCGGTAATGATTCATTTAAAGTAGTCATTTCCTCAAAATAAAAACCAAATATATTTTGAAGTACCATATTTTGTAGGCATAAATATAGTAATTCAAAATTTATTAAAATATTATCTCCAATGAAATGAAACTAGTATATCCTTTTTTTAAAAAAATAAATTAAACTACTGTATCAAAACTAAAATAAATATAACACAGGAGTCACGTTGTGATTATAAAATAATTTGGCCACATAATTAACTCCATAACATGACTCTCAAACTTTTGGGGAGCCATTGCCTCTTCCCTCGTAATCACTCGACTCGCCGCATCTAATCATAGTGTTTAGCCACAAGACCACCAATTTATGTACCAAATAAATAATCATTAAATATGATTCTCATTGGCCACTCCTCGTTGAAATCTAAATGTAAAAATAAAAACTAAATATAGTTCTTTATAAAACAATGGAGTGATTGATTGCGTAAGCAGATTACGGAATCTACAAATGAAATAAACAGGAATCAACAAAGAACTTTTTTGTAAATTATAATAAGATACGATACGAGTAATATTTTAATATGTTGGGCCATTGACTTAATAAACAGACTGTAACCCATATCTTTATAGGCCCATTTTGAGCCCATAGTAAACAAGCCTGCGCGAAGTCGAATTCGTAATCTAATTTAATTATAAACATTTACTATTTTTTCAAAATATATATAGTAAAAATTATACATAATTAAATAAATATTAAATGAGTAGGCTGGCGAACCTATGGTCAGACTTGAGCTCGACTCGTTGATTAAACGAGCTCAATCCCAAACCGAATATTTAACAAATCAAGCTCGAGTGATTAGTTGAAAGCTCAACCTTTGCAAGCATGCTTATGCTTGCCCCTATCTTTTGTCCGAGATCAAGGAAGCTATCAATGTCAGCTGTTAAATGCGTTTATAATTTCTCCGGCTGATCGGACGGCAGCGAAGAGGCCATAAAGTTCCTGCTGTTCCGGAGACATAATTCTTCACACTCCAGCATGTTCTGCTACGATCACAGGTACATGAATAAACATTTATAATAATTTAGTTAATTGCTCAAGAAGATGTAATTATTCAACCAGATTCATGAATGCTCATATATTATTACATCAGACATATTATTTAACATGAACATGCTGTTTCTTACCTCAACTTTCAGGAATATCTTTTATTTGCTACATCAGCTTCGAATTCTTCATAGAATTTCCCAGAATGTTCAGTACCGCGACCCTCTGCATCTCTTTCGCTGAAACGAATGAGAAACAGAGAAAAGAAAATTAGATTGAGATGAGAGTATGTATTGGATAAATGTGAGTTTAAGTATCAAATGGACCGAAAATAACAAGAAATGTTCTCAGGCTCCAAATAGAGATTCAAAAACTTCTTATGATAGAATTATGCAGCTTTGTTTTGGTAGTGATTAACAAACTCGGGTTTTGCATGTTTAATATGGCAAATTGTATATATATGCTAATTCAGCCATGGCAATCTAGTAAATAATTTATCATTGGAAAATAGCAAAAATATGAGGGTGGTGTGACTAGTAAAAAAAGTGCTATGAACTTTCATTTTTTTGTGTGCAAAGTGTGTATTTATACAAAAATGACGAAATTGTCCATAAACTCAAGAGAATTTTTTTATAAAATAGTTTTTAACTTCAAAATAATTTTACTAAAAAGTTAAATACAAATTTGACTATACAAAATTTAGTTAAAAGATATTTTCAGAAAACATTTTAAAATATTTATTTAAAATATAATAATTCTTAGTGTTAAGGGCGATTGCGTCATTTGTGTACAAGTACACACATTTTGCACAATAAATCAAGGTCACGTCACTTTTTGCCGTTAAAAAGTAAACAACACCCTCTTGTAAAAGTGTGATAGTATACACCAGGTTTTTGCCATTTTTCCTTTATCCTTAATGTATATATGTTGGTAATTAACATCTAAACCGACGCCTATCATAGGTATTTAATATACGATAATGATTGGCAGTATCATCCCACAAGTAAGCAGGTTAAGTATATGCTATTTCTCATGGAAAACCTTGAAAATAAAGCCCCAATCTGACAATACCTTCCTCCAGCGAAAGCTGAATGGTTCTCTTTTCCAGCTCAACGGCGTGTCTGCTTAGTTCAACCGAGGAGAGCGATCTGAGGACTGAAATTTTTTTATATGAATCGGTAATTAGAAAAGTACCGTTAAAATCTGAACTGAAGAAAATTTGAGCGTCTTAAGGTGACTTCTTTAAGGAAGAGTGCTTACACTGTAGATAATCATCCTGATCTGACTGGTCCAATCTTCGCAATAATATCTGCAACTGAACGAAACGATCTTCCCAATTCACATTCTTCATTCTCTCTGGATTACCCACTGGAGAGACCATTGGGCAAGGCGTGGTTGCTGGGAAACGAGAAACCTTTGGCTCCTTCAGCTGAGAATCTGTTTGGCGTGTTTCAGCCTTCATTCCAGAGCCATTGCCAGTTCCGCTTCTGCTTCTGCTTGAGTCTGCTTCAGGTTTTCTGCGGACATAGACAAGACGGCCACTTGTAGAAGTACTGCTTGCGGGTTGGTGGCGAGGAGGGCTTATAGGGCATTCAGCAGAAGGTCTCTTTAAGCCAGAAACTCTATCCTTTGAAAACGGGGAGTTTACGATTGGATGAGGCACTTTGGCTTTACTATCATTTTGCAAATCTCTAAGTTGTGAGTTGTTTACAGCAACCGGTTGCTTGTCGTGGGTTGACATTTCAGCATCAGTGTTGCCGAGCCTGTATTCCTTGAACTTAGAGTCCACCATTTGTTGAACCATCTGGAGAGTAACTTTTCATGAAAAATAATCTACAGTTCATATAATGTATAATTGCAATATTAGAGATCAAATGAATAGAATCATGAAATTCTGCTATTTGGATAGCTAATGTGAAACGCTAGCTATATTTGGATAGCTAAAACTAAATGTTGTACAATAGCACATATTAGTTTCATACCAACAAGTGTATCTTCTGTTTCCTAGTTACGATCTTGTTACATTCACGGTAATTATATACAAAATGGAAAGGGGCGCATGAGAATTTCTACAAACCGGTTCAAGAAACCAAGATTCTAAAAGGTCATGTGTCACTAGCAACTAGCAGCCTAACATAACATATGAAATCCAGTTAACTAGCCATACAGCAATACATGCGTAGAACACGAACAAATAAGGTAATAGAGAACTGCATGTCCATGACGCGAAATTACTTTCAGAGAATTGAATGTCCCAAAAGACACGGCCATCAGAAATATTGTTTCAACTGTTATAGAGTTAGCAAAACTACACAATTATGATCAAGACAACCAATTCTAAATACATCATGCTGCATCCAAATTGGAAATTCAATAATCATGTTAACTGCAAGTAAAACAACAAAAAAAGAAACAAGTTAACATGCTGACGATTACTAAACACCAGCAGCCCTCTACTTCAGAATTTCTAAACTATGCTTCTCTCTAGTTTTAATTGTAAGAGTGATAGCAACACTACACAATTACCATCAAGACAACCAATTCAAAACATGGTGTGTTGCATGTTGCAACCAAATTGGAAATTTAATAATCATGTTAACTGCAATTAAAATAACAAAAAAAATAAACAAGTTAACATGTTTACGATAACTAAACACCAGTAGCCTTCTACTTTGGAGTCTCTTAGCTAACCTCCTCTCTAGCTATTTTTCCTTCTTCTAGCTCAATCCAAGACAAAAAGACATCTAGATCTGTTTGAAAATCTACACATAAGCATCGTAACAGTTAAATGCTATTGTAGCCATAGAACCTATAGAAAATCTCTCATCATAGAACCAACAAGCAGAGTTCCACTTGAGCTCACTCAACACATTACACATCTCATATCAACAAATTAGCTACTAATATCATTTGCTAGGTAAAGTAAAATATAGTTATTTCAAGGTCAAATCATCATTCACCAAAAATGCTACTGACAATTGCATTGTGTTATCCTCAAGATGAGACACTATGAAACAAAACCCACAACTAAAATTCCATCCCCACAACCACAAACAAAACCAAACTTGCTTTGTTCTTCATCTTCAAGCAAAACTCCACAACAAGAATCCAGATCTCAACAGGCACAAAATCAAAAGCTTGAAACATGGGTTCTGCTTAAAATCGAAAACAAACAACACCCACAAGATCAATCACAACGAAACGCGAGCAAAAACCAAGGATTCAAATTCAAGTCAATCATGCTCACGTTCACATTGGCTGATAAATGCACAAACCCAGAAACAGAACCGGAACTGAAATACGAGAAATTGAACCTAAATACTGAAATCTAAAGTGTTCAATCGAAGAAATCTTCGAATCAGAGCAAAATGGCAACAAAAATCATTTACCTCAGCTCATAGGAACCGCCGGAGAAGAGAGTTTGGTACCAAAAAGCTTTGGCTCGAAATAAAAAGTTAATTTATCAATCAGTCCCTTCCACGCTACTTCCAAAATCACAAACTGACCCCTACAAAATTTATAAATACATTTTGAACCCTTAACTTGTTGACGCGTTCTACACGTGGCAACTCCTTATTGGCGGATCCACGCAACACTCGAAGGAGACACTCGTAAATAGATAATGACCTGTGCCTCCTCTGTTATTGAGACAAAAACTCAAAAATCCCCAATTTTTTTCTTCTCTGTTCTTCATTTTTTCCCCAAATCAGCTCTCGATTTCAAAAATATTGCTATTTTTTCGTTAAACTATAATTTACTAAAGAATTTTTCGTTTCAATTTTCGAGTTCTTGCGATTCGATTCGACCTCAGCAAAGAGAGTAAAGAAAATCAGTTCTTCGTCATCAAGCACAGTCGATTACAGTATCTTCCTTGCTCTAGGGTTAGGGTTTTTGGGTTCGATCTATAGATTCAGCTTCGTTTTCCTGTGATTTTTGGGAGGTAGAGGATATGGGCACAGAGGGAGGTTCGAGCGACGTCAAGGTCGGTGGAGAAGATGGAGTTGTGGTGAACGTTCGGTGCTCCAACGGTTCGAAATTCACTGTGAGGACGAAGCTCGATTCGACTATTGGGTCGTTCAAAGCGACTGTGGCTCAGAGCTGTGATGTTCCAGCGGATCAGCAGAGGTTGATCTATAAAGGTCGCATCTTGAAAGACGACCAAACCCTAGAAAGTTATGGTATGGGTCTTGATTTTGGGCTCTGCTGTTGTTTTTGGTTTATGGATATTTGATTGCTCCATTGGGATTTGGATTCGTGATTTTTTATGGAAGTTCAGATTTGCTTGTTTTTATTTGGCTATTACTAATTTTGAGCTTCAGATGTGATTCTTATTGTTGTGATTTCACTTAGACAGCTTAATTTGGTCAGTGATGAAGTTTCACTGTCATTTGATTTGGTAGATATGTAAGCATCTGAGATGAGCTATATATATTAGGTCCTGCAGTTCCAATTCTGAGCTGATGTGTTTCTGTTCATTTGTTTTCTGGTTTTCTTAATTGTGGAGAATGTGCCTGATTCGTACTAATTGTATCATTAGAATATTTCCAGTTATGCTTCAGCTAGTTAGCCTTTAGCCTGAAAAAGGTGTTGGCAACAAAGAAATTAGTGACTATGTCTATTGTGTAAGGATTTTATCTTCTTATATTCAGAGGCTGATATTTTGTTCTTTGTGTTTTTTTCTCTTGTTGAAGGTTTGCAATCTGATCATACAGTTCATATGGTTCGTGGGTTTACCCCGAATTCATCAACACCTGCTGCTGCAACTGCTGCTCCTACTGCCACGACCAATGCTGCTAGTCCTAATACAGTGCCGGGAGTTACTCGTGGCGTTGGTTCGAATGAAGGTGGAGGTTTTGGCGGTGCTGGTCTTGGAGCGTCTTTATTTCCCGGACTTGGTTTCAATCCACTGGGTACTGGTGGTGCAGGTGCTGGTGGTGGGGCGGCTGGTTTGTTTGGAGCTGGACTTCCAGACTTTGAGCAAGTACAGCAGCAGCTTACTCAGAACCCTAACATGATGAGGGAGATGATGAACACGCCTGCCATTCAGAACCTGATGAATAACCCCGACTTAATGCGTAGCTTGATCATGAGCAATCCTCAAATGCGCGACATCATTGACCGGAATCCCGAGCTTGCGCACGTGCTTAATGATCCCGGGATTCTCCGTCAGTCGCTGGAGGCTGCCAGGAACCCTGAGCTTATGAGGGAGATGATGAGGAACACTGACAGGGCGATGAGTAATATCGAGTCTTCTCCTGAAGGATTCAACATGCTGAGGCGTATGTATGAAAATGTTCAGGAGCCGTTTCTGAATGCTACAACTATGGATGGGAATGCTGGTAATGATGCGGGTAATAATAACCCGTTTGCCGCTCTCTTGGGGAACCAAGCGGGGACGCAAGCCAGGGATGGGTCTAACAATCAGTCAACTAATTCTGAATCAGCTACAGGAGCTGCTGCTCCCAATACAAACCCACTCCCCAACCCTTGGAACAGTACTAGTAAGCACTTCACAGCATGTTCTCTAATTGACTGTCGTTAGGTAGCGTTTGAATTTGTGGGAATGGTAACTAAGCAATGTGAAACATTATTCGTAATTATAAACCATGCATTAATATATCAGTAATAAGTCACATTCATTTACATTGTCACACACCGAGCTATTTTCATTTCCTTTATTCTTTATCAGTGTTCTAAAAATCCCCTACTTGTCCAATTAATCCTTCAATCCGATTTATTTTCTGATTAATTCCCGATTAGTCCCTAAAATTCCCTCTCCGCCCGACTAGCGTGTAGCGATTTTTACAAAACTATTCTTTATATGGTGGCTACCTTTGATTATTATATTACCTCGTTTTGCTTAGTTAGATAAATTAAGTTTCTATTTGTATATTATTTTTAATATTTTTGGGTACTTGGTGTTGGAATAGGCTCTCTCGTGAATGTTATGTGATGGCACTTCAACGACAAAAAAAATCACTTGAGGTTACTAATGGTTTATTTCACAGGCACCCAGACAAACACCACAACAAGGTCAACCCCTGTTGGCGCTGCAGCAGGTGTTGGGAGTCCAGGTGGGCTCGGGCTGCCTGATATGCAGAGCATGCTCGGTGGCATGCCAGACGCGGCTCAGTTGAATCAGATGATGCAAAATCCAGCTGTATCACAGATGATGCAGAGCCTCCTCTCCAATCCACAGTATATGAATCAGGTACTGTGCATATCGAAACCTTTTTAGTTATACAGGTGGTTATATCATTGGTTTGTTTTCTGAAGTGTTCTCCAATTTCAGATCCTCAACCTCAATCCTCAGTTGCGTAGCATGGTCGATATGAATCCTCAGTTGAGAGAGATGATGCAAAATCCTGAACTTCTGCGTCAGTTAACATCACCCGAGACAATGCAGGTTTGCTACTTGTGTCTCTTATGATTATGAGTTTTGGTAATTGAAATATGAGTTTTGTTTTAAGGACTTCAAAATATTTTTATATATTAAATATTTTTTTTATTATTTTTATATAGCATAGTATATATTTTTATTAAATAAGTATATTGATTTATTTAAATATAAATAAAAAATAGAAATCTGCCTAGTCCCTGAAGAGTCCTCGCCTAGGCTCCCGCCTAAGCGTTTGGAGGCTCTTGTCCGACTGACTGGCGCTTAGCGATTTCTACAACACTGCTCTTATGTCACTGCTAAATACATATCTTTTGTACTTTACATTGATTGTTTGGTCTGTTAATGGCATATAGGTAGTTATATACTCCATATGCCACAGAAGCGTTCATATAAACTTTTCATCGATGATTATAGGTGGACTTCCACATGTGCCCTTATGCTGAAAAACTCTGTTGTTATACTTATACCAAACGAAGTTATTACTTATGCCTGACCTTTCTACATTTATTCTGTTGCAGCAAATGCTAACTCTACAACAGTCACTTCTACCTCAGATCAATCGATCGCAGCCAACCCAGTAAGTCGGAATATTTCTCACTATTTACTACCATGTCACATATTAGGCGTGCTTGCTTATAAATTTTGGTATTTACCACTGATGCAATATCAATATTATTCTGTTCAATCGGTAGATAGCTGTGATTCCCCAAAACCGAAAAGATAGATCAATCATTTTGTGATTGATAATGTTAAGATGAAAAAGAATGATTACCCCCCTTTTCAAATATTATATGTAAGCATCATGTTTTATAAAAGAGTGTCATTTCATGCTCAAATGCACCTTGTTGAAACACGTTACTCAAATGGTGTGTGCTGCATTTGCACAGGGCACCAACTCAAACCGGTGGAGCTACAGGAGTGCCAAACATGGCTAATCTGGATTTGCTGATGAATATGTTTGGCGGTCTTGGAGCCAGCGGCATGACTGCTCCCAACACATCCAACGGTTAGGACCTCTCTTCTGATTCATCATTCCTTTAATTATAAAATAGCAAAACGTCTACAGCGCCTCTGAATGTATGTATGACTATTACCTTTATCTTTCCGCAGTACCGCCAGAAGAACTCTATGCGACTCAGCTTTCACAGCTTCAAGAAATGGGATTCTTCGACACCCAAGAGAACATCAGGGCACTGCTCGCCACCTCCGGAAATGTTCATGCTGCAGTAGAGCGGCTTCTGGGAAATCCAGGCGCCTGAACTTTACATTCCTGTGTTCAGTGAGATCTATCTGCTGATTCTACAGATACATAATGAAAGCTGTGAACTAGTAGAGACACAAGTTTATTGCATTACATGAATGTTTTGGTGCCCTTTATTTCATAATTCTGTACATACACACATTACCAAGACTTAAATTTTAGTATGTACAAGTTTATGACTGTATGGCCTGTTATATTCAGTGGAACTAGTTGAGCAGACTATATGTTGATTATGGGTTCTTCTCTATGTTGTGGTCGAGGATCTCTGGGATTATGTTATATATAACTGGTGTTAATAAGTTGAATTAAGCTTTAATTTTAATTTTTCAGGGTTTGGCTCGTGAAAAAAGTGTTTTCCTCTTGTTTGCTTCAAGCAAGTTTATGCGTTAAACTCGAGTTTGTTTAGTTTGGTTCTAGAGAAAACAATGAAGCTTAGTTTGGTTTGTTCAACTTTTACTAAGAATATTCATTAAAATTTAAATTTTAGATTGAATATTGAATGAACTTGTTTGAAATTTTCTAGAGATTGGATTCGTTTAGTTGCACTATTAAGATATATTAAAGAGTTTTAAAAATAATTCAATAAATAATTCAATTGAAAAGAGTGCAGAAAATGGCACAAATCGATTGAGTCGATTTTTTATCGCTTTTCATTTTATAAATTGAAACCAACTCAAGAATTTTGTTTTGATTTTAAACCGGACCAAGTCACTTCTATTTGATTCAACTATTTTCAAGTTGGTTCGAAAAATTTTGGACAGCCCTTTTGAGATCGGATTTTTTATTTTGAACATATTTATAAATATATTTTTTAAAGGCCGCTCTATGGTGAGTTTGTGGACATTGTAAAGTGGTGGAGAGCGTAGAGACATGGGCTTGTCACTTGTGAGG
>JAYMTS010000088.1:0-14797 GCA_036898005.1 Geranium phaeum
TTGTAAGGTCAAGGACAGGACAGGACAGTGTTTTGAGTGTCATGACTCTTTTTTTCCTTTGAAATTGACAAGTCTCACAAATGAGAGAAAATAAGCACAAGAAAATCCAACAAGTTAGGCATAGGGCAACCAACTACCCTATCCTTTCTACGGGACCTTAACAAAATTTTGTATTAGATTTAAATATCATTTTTATTTCGAGTTAATGGCTCACATTGCATCTATTGAACTAAATAATTCATTCACTATTACTTGTTTGAATGAGAGTCACGATATTATTAGACAGAGTCATTACAAATCACCTGAGTAAGAGTGAGAGGAAAATAACGAGGCCCGAACTCACAACCTGGGTCCAAACAGGCAAGAGAAGTCATAAGATGGGCGGCCTCATTTCCATAGCGTTTTGAAGAAACAGTGATTATAAATTATGGAGCTACAATATCTGATAATTCACTATTAAGTTTAGATATGAACTTCTGAGGCATCTATTAACCTTAAGCACACTTGCAGCTAATTAGAAATGTGATCCAAACCATCATATTGTAGCCTCATTCTTCTCTTTTCTTTATTCACTACTTTACCTTTACTTTTTCTTTTAGTTTTTGTCGTCCAACATAGTGAATGGGTCAAGAACCTACCAACTAATGTATGTATAATCAAGAAAAGAGGTCTCATCAAACCAAACCAAACCAAACCAAACAATACCATTTCCTTTGATACAATGAATCAATTTGGCTTCACAATCATAATTCTGATCAGCAAGCAGAAAACGGAAACGATTGCAGACTACGAATATATACACTTTTCAGAGAAACCCACTTCCCTCGAGTCAGTCTACATTATAGCCAAGTCCAGAAAGAGTCCAGTCGGTTTCTTTCATGTCTTGGCCATCAGTTTTGCACATCCTATCATATCTATGCTAAACACTAATTTACCTAATAGAGGAAAATAAATAGGTCACCTTACCTACACTACAACATATGTTACTTTACTTACTTAGCTAAGGGAAGGAGGGAGGGAAGAGGATTCTGAGTTAACCACTCCCGGTCCTAGTAGTATCTGTTAGCATCCCCCACTTCACTTGTTCATTCGCAGACCGTCTTCATTCTTTTCGCAGCCTGAACAAACCCCACAACGACCTGCAGCTCGTCCATTTGCTTCACAAGACAAATAATGTGTTTACAAATGTCCTTCAATGACTTCAACATACTCAAATAAATGGAAAGAGCGTACGAACAGAATGTCACAACATTCCTTATAACACAAGAATATATGGCACTATTAAATAGGTAAAAGTTGAAAAGAGCATAGCCAACAAATGTGTGAATACCTGTGACATGAAATGCCTTTGAACGGCATCAATTACTTGTTCTTTAGATGGGTTGGGGATAGAATCGACCTGCATTAATACTCCAGCTGTCAGTTCATAAAAATGCCAGACAATACGAAGATGTCATGCTTTTCTAGTTTAACAAGGAACTCACAAGATTGAAGTGTCGCAAATATCTCCACAAAGCCGCCATATCCAGTTTGCTCAGGTCAACGTTCTACATGGAGGTAGTAAAGTAAATAGTTACACATCAAATCAGAAACATTCAATAACCTTTCTTCACAAAAGTAAGACATGAAACAAAGGAAAAGAGAATATGCAAAAATATGTACCAAGGATCCACACGGAGTAGAAATAGATCCCTTAGACTGTGAGTCACAAGACATAGACCTGCTCACGGTCTTGTGAGACGACCAGGATGATTTGTGTGTTCGATGCCTCGATCTATGGGACTTCTGAGTGTCATCAGATACTGGAAATCAGGAATGTCACGAACAGAATTAAAAAGGATAATGAGACCAATAACAATTGATAATTGTGACAATAGAGCATTGAACGATATAGTAAAAGCAAAAGGTGAAGACATGGATCCTGTAAAGAAACCTGAACTACTTTTCAACAAAACACACTGCTCCAAGAAAACAATAATCCACAAAGAGATTAGAGATTTGGGCTCATCACAGCCAATGGAACCAATAGCATATGCAACTTAAGTGACCAGTATAGTCAATGACACTTAATTTAGCAGGGTATTAGTTTACATCCAAACCCTCTGGGAAGGGGAGAACCAAGAATTGCAAAAGTCATAAACTTTCGGTTGACGTTTGGTACCAAACAAAGTTCGGAGATAGTTTTATCCCAACATGAAATTTGGTGATATGAGGGCTGAATTATATGAATTTGGATACTATTAGTTGAACTCACCCATATCAGATCCATTCCATGGAATGTTCTCAAAGTCAAGGTCATCATCATCCTCGTTGCCAGTAGGAGCTTCAATCACACTAAGGGCATTTCTTTGTAGCTTTACTTCTATTCCATTTGTTAGAACCTGTAACCAATTGGATATTCACACTAATTATCTTATCAAAAGCCTAGCACAGTAATAGAACTGCTAAGAATAGCAGAATGATATCAGGAAATGAAGAGTAATAATAATAAATTAAAGCTGCCTGCACTAACCCCTATCCCAGCAGGTGACCCACCACTAGGATTCAAAACTGGTATCTTCTACTAGATCGAACACTTGACCAACTGAGCTAGCTCTAGTAGGCAAATAATTAAATAAATTGACTTCTCTATAAGAGGTCATCAATGATCCCTAATTGACCATATCATCAATTCCACTAACAAGATTGAGAAAAACAAAAATCAAACACCAAAAAAGAAATATACAGCCACAAGAGGGAGCAAGAACACACTAAGTGTATATACACACAGCCACCTATTTAACAAATACACAAAGCAGGAGAAATGTTAAGTAAACACTAAATAACCAATAATATACAACCTAGTTTAACACTTATCTCTATATATAATGACACAAATAATGGACAAAAACTGAGAGGTAAACCAATCAAAAATCTAATAATAATGAAACTAGAATAACATATTTTAAGGGATTTTAACTGAAGTTCACTACACAATAATGGTAACATGTATACAACTGCAAATGTATGAAACATGATAGCAACAGATTGGTAAAAGGATTTCTGAACTTGAGAAATTCAGTAAATGAAGCAAGTGAGAAGAGATGCAACAATCATCAGAGACCTTATTGTCAATATAAATTTTAAAAAATCAGAATCTCAGACATTTATCTTTAATCCAACCTCAAATGCACCAAATTATTTTGCAGTCTAGCATATCGAGAAAATCTCTCGAATTGCTTAATTGCGCGCTAATTTTCCAGGCAAATTTCTAACCGATAGTTTTATAACTTAGGCAATGGGCTGACTTTGCAGCACCCTCTCCATGCACTGGTGGGTTCATGACAATCACTAATCAAGGCGATGACCATTTAATGCACAGTGATTGCATGAAGAAGTATAAATCAAGCTAACCCCAATTTTTCCATCCTAGTTTGACATACCAACAAGGAGACAAAATGGAATAGTGCTGAAATGACAATAATGGAGCACAAATCGATGACTTGACATCGATATCAGAAACAATCTCACATGATGAAAAAAACCCTATCAAATTGCCAGATCCACTGATTAAAACTCACATGCAACCAAAACCCATCCCTCAAAAACTTGATCATTGCAAAAATATAAAATATAAAAGGATATAAATTATCCGAATAGAAAACCCTTGTTTAAAAAATATCTTCCAATTAATATACTAATCAAACGGAACAGAACACAGAACAAAGAAAAGAGACTGCGAAGAAGCGATCTCTGTGAGTTGGATCCGCCAAATCCGTGCGGTGATTTTCCGGGAAATCCCAACTTTCCGATTTCTCGAGAAACCCAATTCATTTCTCTCAAAACCCAATTCGTCGACAATGCACGATTTCTGCTTCACGATCCCGTACGGGCTGATCCTGGTGGGTGGTGGAGCCATTGGGTATGCTAAAAAGGGGAGCTTGGCGTCGCTAGGTGGGGGCGTCGCCACTGGATTGCTCCTCATTTTTGCTGGCTATTTGAGCCTCAAGGCCTTCGAGAAGAGGAAGAACTCGTTTCTGGCTTTCATTATTGAGACCGGTGAGATTTTCATTTTGAATTTCAGCATTTTATAGATCCTGTATCTGTTACTCTATTGAATGTGAAGTTGGTGTTGTTTTTAATCACTGGAAATGATAAATTTTATGGAAACTTTCAATGTTTTTATGTTGGGTGGTTCCAGATGATTGGGATTGTGTAATTTATGGTGATGGGTCTCAAGAAAATTAAGGGGGGGTCAGTTGGTGTATTTGTCTGGTCGACTGAATGCTCCTCGTAGTGGATGCAGTGTGATGATTATGGGATGGGTAGGAAGTGAATTTCCAACATTAGTATATGTTTTAGGCAGTGGAAAGAAAAATTGGCTTATTGCATTTTGGCATAAGATTTTTGTACTTACTCTCGTGACTCGTTTACATTGTAGTTGGTTAGTTAGCAATGGTATTCTCATAAATTAGTTATAACAACTTAATCGGTGGGGGAACTAGAGCCTATGGGAGCAGAAGGTGGAAAGTCAAACACTAAAGTCTGAATCTTTAACTTTGCAGATTGTCAAATGATCACTTATTTTGCGACAAAGAATGTTAAACTTAGTTTAGTCTCATGTAAAAGATGATATGTAGTTGTCTTCAAATGATCAGTATATTCAAGTTGGCTGGTAATTATTATGGCACGTGGCATGACCCTTTGCTCTTGTAACTTATCTTAGAAATGAAAGTATGACTACCCGTTGCAATAGTTTAATGATGTTAGACTGATGTGGTGGTTTGTGTAGATTATGCTGCCTTGTCTATGGGAAAATAATATTTGCACTTGAATCATGTTGCCAGCTTTATACTTTGTTGCTGTATCCCGGAGGATATTGAAAGGAGAATGAAATGAGTATAAAGCTGTAGATTGCTTACAGTCGTAAAAGTAATCAGTTTGGACCAGTCCTAATCTTGGGCATGTTACAGTGAAAAAACAGTTAACTTGAATCTTAGATTAAAGTTTCATGTTATAGTACTGACATAGAAGAAGGGAGTACTTGCCACTGATGCAAGTTTTTATTTATTTTTCCTTGGTAACATGCAAAAGATCAGCTGTAGGAATTTAGTCATGCAGTGTGGTACTTCTGAGCTGAGCTCACTCTTAGTCTTTGGCAAAAAAAGTTGGAAGTATAGTCATATCTTTGTTTTTCTAGACGACCCTAACTGAATTGAGCTTACTAGAAAATCTATACATTGTCATTTAAATTATATACATCTTGTAAGCATTAGTTGAGGTAATTTGTTTTGCATTTGAGAAGTAGTCTTAGTTCTTCAAGAATTTCTTAATGATAACAAGGCATTTCTTAGTGGTTTTGGCATTTGAGAAAATTAAAAGTAACAAGGCATTCTTTAGTTCTTCCAGAATTTCTTCTATGTTCACCTTGTGACTTCTTGTTCACTGGCAACATTTCTTTTTGTGAATACAATATGACCTCATATTGCCACTTCTGTTATGAGATTGCAAACAGTTGTGGAAATGCTCATTACTTGGTACTGCCCGTTCAAGCATGCTTTGCGGTATATCTCAGAGTCCACGCAAAAAAAAATTGATCGGCGTATGTTCTCTACAAATTAATGAAGGGTCTAGATTCGATGTGGTAGCTCGTGCCCATGCATAGTAAACTTGGGACCAGAGGCAAACTGTAGTTTTCATAACATATATGATTACAGAATTTGCCTTTTCCTTACCTCTTTATGCCACATACCAAAATTCAGGCTGATTCATTTTCTTTTTCTACAGTCTGTGCTGCTACACTTACATTCATCATGGGACAGCGCTATATGCAAACCTCTAAGATAATGCCGGCTGGTATGGTTGCTGGGATCAGGTTAGTTGAGGATAAGCCATGGTTTCAAGTTCTCATTTCTCGTCATATGCTGGATATTCCATTACTTCATTTATAAAACTGCAAACTTCATACCGCCCCTATAATCTTACTTTTCTCATAATATACAGCTCGATTCATAATGGCTAACATATTTTGTCCTCTCCTATCATGTGCTTTAGGTGATTGAAGTCTTTTTTTTTGTGAGTGACATGTGATTAGCATGGCATTTACAATGGTGCTTTAGAATATTGCAGGCTTCAGCTATCATATTGATTCAAATAAATAAAATGGACAAAAAGTCTTACACTGCTTACATTTTATAACCATCCTAATATTTCTAGGTTTCCAGGTTTAGTCAGTAAGTAGTGTGGGCATTTTATTAAGATTGTTGGATCATGCATCTTAATAGTCTTTTTTCCTGGTCTCTTACTTTCTTTTGCGACCAAAATACTCAAATGTCTTTTGCATCTGAATTGAAAATTAATGGTTCTTGAATCATTATTTGCTGTATTAGGGCAGTTATAGTTGTTATCCGGATCTGACATTTGATATCATCATGATGACCGGCGCATAAGTTTTACCATGTACATACGAGTTATATGGCTTATGGAGTATCTGTATATTATTTACTTTGTCGGGATAATGTTCCTATATGTTTAAGACTTTGTGAACTAACGACTTGGTTCCTTTGCAGTGTTCTCATGACAGTGTTTTATTTGTTCAAAATTGCAACTGGCGGCAACCATATCCCACCCAAGGCCAAGTAGTTGAGGTATTTCCTGATGCAAAACTGAGAGATGGTTTGAGATCACACAAATCCATAGGCTTCAATTTAATTTCGATACATATTTGCTGTACGTTGTGTTGTACTTAAATACACAGTTGAATAGACCCATATATGTTTTATCTTAGACTGAATGAAATCCTTGTTTGAGGGTCTTCTTGTTGCTGTATCAGAAAGCCATACTTGTGTCACTGAACATTTTGAAACTTGAGTTTGCTTACTTACTATCCCAATCTTCACTTCTTGCTGTTATAATATGGATGACTTTTCACCAGTAAAAATGAACCATAGGGCCTGATAGTAAGTCAACGCCTTACATCTAAAAATATATAGGTATATCAAATACTACTACTAATAAACAAACTCAAGTAACTGAAATGCTGAATATTAAAAGGCGAGCGAAAAAGAAAGAACAAACCAAGTATAAGAGGCTTGGCAAATTGCTTATGTCCCCGAGCACCATTACCCCAACTGATCTCCAAAATATTACAACTTAGGATATTTATTGTTTTAGGTTTTCTAGTTTTAGTTAGTTTTGGAGAATTAATTCCAAGTCCTAGTTTCGAAGCACCCTCATATTTTGGGATATTCAACTAAAGAGAGATTATTGATATATAAATCTTAAAGGACTCTTATAAAACATAAATTTGGTGCTCTCTTGCTTCTTTGTAACATGGTTTAGCCCAAATCATTATACACAACTTGTTGAACAAGAAAAAACTAAAGAGAAGACATATTTACAATAGATAAATATAAATTCTCTCCAATAAATTAGCAATAGATAAATATAAATTCTCTCCAATAAATTAGCAATGTGGAACTTTGACAAACAAACCAAAATCCAACAAACCTTCCCCCAGCTTTTTTTCTTGCATGTAATTTGATTTAAGCATTCAAAATGGTAGTCGTGCAAGTCACATAGCAATTACTATCTTTGATGGTCAGCTTTCATAATGCGAATTTTATTAAGACTCTATTAAAGCTTCCATAATGTCTTGTTTTTGTCCTTACATTCAGTGAAGTGAATCATGACTTTGGGTTTCAGCTTCTTACATCATTTTTTTTAATCTTGTACTGACCAAGTAGGGAACAACCATTAAACAGGAATTTATCATTTTAGAATCATATCCTATCGTTTTCTGAGCTCACCTATTTCACAAAAATAAGAATGACCTAGGAAGTTGGTGGAGATTCCAAAGATACTACTTGTCTTCATCTGTCCAGAAATGCTTGTTTAAGACAAGCACATACAATCAAGTATATTTCAAGATTGATACCTTACCATAACCCAACAAAACCAAAATATTCCTCTGGTTTCCTGATAAAACCCACCTGAAACACACAGAAAACACACTACACATCACAGTATGGAAATTTTCTTCACTGTTCTGGTGCTCCTCATCCCAATTCTCTTATTCTTATTCAATCGGAAATCGTATCCGAAAAATCTCCCTCCTGGTTCTCTAGGAGTGCCCATAATAGGGCAGAGCCTAGGCCTTCTCTGGGCCATGAGAGCCAACACTGCAGAAAAATGGCTTCAGCAGAGAATCAGCAAGTATGGTCCTATTTCAAAGCTGACCCTCTTTGGGAAACCAACTGTTTTTATCCATGGACAAGCTGCGAACAAGTTTGTGTTCACTAGTGACATCAACACAGTGGCTAGCAACCAGACTCAATCCATCGCCAAGATATTAGGTGATAGAAACATATTCGAATTGAGTCAGGAAGATCATAAGCGCGTCAGAGATGCGCTTGTATCCTTCTTGAAGCCTGAATCGCTGAAGCAGTATATTGGGAAGATGGATGGAGAGATCAAGAACCATCTTGATTCACACTGGCAAGGCAAAAAACAAATCAAGGTATGCGACACAACAAATACTCGTACCATAATTACATATCAAGATTTTCTGATTCTCTGTTTGCTGATAGGTCTTGCCATCGATGAAGATCCTCACGTTTAACATAATTTGCTCTCTGTTATTTGGGGTCGAGCGTGGAGCGCTGAGAGACGAGTTCTTGGATTGCTTCCATAAGATGGTAGAAGGAATGTGGTCAGTCCCGGTTAACTTGCCATTCACACGCTACAACAGCAGCATCCGCGCAAGCGCGAGGGTTCAGGAGATGGTGAGAGGCCTAATACGCAAGAAGAGAGTTGAGTTTGAGCAAGAAGGCGCTTCTTCGCGCCAAGACCTCATCACTTACCTGCTTAGCATCCGCGGGGAAGACAAGGAGGAAGCGTTGACAGTTGATGAGATTGTGCATAATGTAATGGTCGTCATGGTAGCAGGATACGACACTTCATCCGTTCTGCTAACCTTCATTCTCCGCCTTCTGGCCAACGATCCAACAATTTATGCAGCCGTTCTTAAAGGTATGCATAATAGTTTGAACTTCATAGCAATGTCGTGGACATGAGAATTAGATGCAACGACCTCATGCTTGTTACACGAGGTATTTATGCCATTTCACCCACATCTTTTGGTACTAAAACATGTTTGGTTGATTTGGAAATATAGAACATGAAGATGTCGCAAAAAGCAAGGGAGAAGGTGAGGCTCTAACATGGCAAGATTTGGCCAAGATGAAATATTCATGGAAAGTGGCAATGGAGACTCTTAGAATGATTCCTCCTGTTTTTGGTGGCTTCAGGAGGGCTGTGAAGGATATTGAGTTTGATGGATACCTCATTCCTAAAGGATGGCAAGTAAGTACTTTTTTTACCTCAGTTTCCGGTGATAATGTTAGAATTCTACATCGAAAATTTGTGATTATAACTACTTTATGAAAATTTGAAGGCCTCCAACAGTAAGTTTGAGTTTAAAAGTATGTAGGACTTTTGCATGGAGATTGAGTTTGGTTAAGATCTACACCCTCAGGTGCCAACATGTCATCTGTATTGCTCTGTGTAGAGTCTCACGTAATATAAATCAAATCACAAGTTGGCCTCTACCTATAAACTTGAGCTTTCAGGTGGATCGGACTTTAATAAAGTATCAAAGTCAAATTTGTTTTCAACTTAATGACACTCCCACGGGAGTAGAGTCACTATTATGGACCCTCCTCACGCCATGGACGTGAGAGAGGTCTTAGCATTCCACGTCAAAGATATATGATTATATCACCAGTTGGGCACTAAGTGAATTAAGTTTTAGCATGGTATTAGGATTCAGTTCATTTTGACTTGCAACCTCATGGGGAATGGCCAATCTACTATTCGACGTGCAAAATCTCATATATTATGATCTTCTTAATTGGACCTACATGTGAAGGAATGGTATTACTATCTTACATCAAAATATATGAATCATATAAACATGAAGACCTCTAACTATTTGTTTTGGACTTTAACATATACTTGTATCGATTCTGAAGAGAGTTTCGTTTGACTTGTATAGATATTCTGGGCTTCGAGCATGACTCATATGGACGGCAGCATATTCCCGGAGCCAGCAAAGTTCGATCCGGATAGATTTGAGAACCAAGTTCCTCCCTACAGCTTCGTTGCATTTGGTGGAGGGCCTCGGATATGTCCGGGTTATGAGTTTGCAAGGATCGAAGTCCTCGTCACGCTCCATCATCTTGTCACTCAGTTCACTTGGAAGCGACTTTCAGACAACTTTTATCGTAGAGATCCCATGCCAGTGCCTACTCAAGGACTTCACCTTGAGATTGCTCCAAGAAACTAGTTTCAATGGATGTTGCTTTGAAAGTAATCTGTGACATTATGTTTAAAACAAAAATATCATTATCGGTTTAAGAGAGTATATTTGTGAATCATGATCCTATGTCATGTAGTTATGATACGAGGTTCGAGAAAGGTGGATGTATATTGTACTTATAATTTATGGAAAGAAATCAGCTACAAACTAAATACTGGTGTCTGAACGTCCGAGCTGTAGAAGATGTATTGCAACATTGTAGAAAGTGCAGTGCAATGTTGTAAAAGATGGCGGACCGTGTAAAATGTTTGCCCTGTATTAGTGGTGCTCAAACCTGGTTAACCGGAATCGATGGCTTGAACCGTAAACCGAACCAGTAAGAATCGGTTTTCAAATTCTAGAATTGAAACAGACCGATAATTAGATAAAACCGAATTCTCAGTTAACCGGAAAATGAGACTAGTTTTCCCGGTATAACCAGAACCGTTTCTAAATTTAAAATATAAATTAAAATAGGGATCTCTACTCTTCTCAAAAGTCAAAACCTTAATTTTCTGGCGAGTCTTGCTCAACGGACGCCTCTATCTTTTTCTTTGCTCTGCTTTCATTTTCAGTTCATTTGAAGAAGTGAGTCGAGCCTTTTCTTGCTGAAAAATCAAGAATTAAAAGTGCTTATACATGTAGCTCCTCGCATGTAGATATGAACCATCAATTTTTCTTTCATGATAATAAAATCTTCATTTAAACCTAGATTTTCAAGCAAGAAATTCACAAAAGGACTCTGCCAATACCTAGATGAGAGAGAGGATAGAACAAATGAAAGAAATAAGTGAACTATGATAGAGAGATAAGAAGATGAGAAGATGCATTTAGAGAGAGAGAAGTGTTGGGAAGTGGGATAGAGAAGATACTGATAGAAAGAGAAGATGCATTTAATGATCAATGGCTACGATTTTGCGACGTATATTATATTAAATCATTATCGGTTTAATCGGTTAACCGTAGTTTTTAATGTTAAAAGCCAAAAACCAAACCGAATTACACCGGTTAGTAGAATTTGTAATCAAAACCGGCTCCAATAATCTCGGTTCCGATTAATTTCGGTTTGGTTCTGCCCGGTTTTGGTTGGTTTGTCGGTTACTTTTGAGCACCCCTACTCTATATAATGTGTAATGCAAAGTTGTACTATCTACATACTTGCACTGCAACTTCTACAATAATTTTGCACTACATCTTTTACAGTTAGAACGTTTAAACACCCTTCTTTGTTTTGTATTGGAGAATCCCCTTTGTATTTTTCCTATTAATTATGATGTATCCAGTTAAGTGTTGGGCTTGAACTCTCTACAACATTAAGTAATCATCAACTTCTGAGATATACAAATCACAAGGAGCAAGTGATGTGAGGAAATTAGAAGACTAGTTCTATTTTATTGGGCTACTTAGACACTGGAAATTGGCCCATTGGGCTTCAGATCCAAACAATTCCTAAAAACCCACAACTGAAGTTTATGGTTCGCGTGCGTACCACTTTCTGTTAAAACGGTTACACAAGAAAACAGTTCCCGCTCAAAAGCCACAACTGAACTGCTCTTCTATAAAATTGAAGAGATGGCTTCTCAATCTCACCAATCTAAATCATAAACTTTTCTCTCAAGAAATCTCCAGAATCAACAATGGCTACTCTGCAGCAGCTCTTGAAAATATACTTTTTGCTTCTTCACATCATCCTTGTGATCTGGTTCTTCAGAAACCTCACCTTCACACTCCGATTTCCAGGTATGTTTCTTCCATTTCCATGTTAATTATTCTCACCTTTATTTTCTGGATTTTGATTTCTTTGATCAACTTCAATTCTCTGTGTTTCCTAAGTTTCATGTCAGTTTACGAGTTACCATTGTCCTGTTAAATCATGATCCTCATGTTTTTGGATAAATCTTCGTTTGTATATATAATCCAGTTTTCTCTCGATGCTTCAATTTAATTTGTCTTGGTTTATGAGATTCATATCCCCAAATTAACAGTAAGAAATTTCACTGGCACACTATGACTCTTTGTTTGATCCCATTCTTGATTTTAGTTTATGATCTTTCCAACATTTAGTAGCATCATCATCATCATCATCTGTTTTGTTGAAAAGAAAACTAAAAAGGGATGTAACAGAGAAAACTTGGATCAAAAGAACCTAATTGCTTGTGTATTGTCAACCGGGATTATACATGGTAATTAAAATTTAATTTCTGTTCCGATCCTTGGGAATGTGATAGCAGCAGCGAATTGGGCCAAACCCAATTGGGGTTGCGGAAATGCAGATATGAAAAGCATGAATACCTCAGTTGAAGTAAGTGATGTTTGATGAAAACATAATGTTATTCTCAGTTGATGGCCATTATGTTATTTCTCTCTTTTGGATAATTAATTTCGATTTGTTGATATGTTTGTTATTCAGTGGGAAGGAGAAGATGACCAAGTGCCTGAAACCTATGGGCATAATAGGTATGATATGGCAACCAAGATTCGGTTTGAAAACATGATTGGAGGGCCACCAAAAGTATTCGAGTACTTCAGGTACAGATCAGATCGATCCCGCTTCTTCTACTTGCTAAAGTTCAATTTGCTCAACATTATGGTATATGTATGTATAGGGATCAAGTGTTTAAGAAGAAATGTGAGCAGGAAAAAGAAGAGTATTCTGAAGCAAAGGTAGGTTGGGTTTACACTCTTTTTATGTTACAAGCAGAATATAACAGAATAAGGATAGAATGAATTTGTTATTGGTGTTTTGTGAAATTGCAGGCAGAGAAAGCTTGGAGGGAAATGAGTGAGAGTAAAAGGGATGCATATAGAGAACTAGCTGTGATTTTTTACATGAAAGGTGAATATGACTTGGAAGAATATCCTCTTGCTAATGCTGATGTTGATGCTGCTGACTATGGTTTATAAGAGTTGAAGTTGCTTCTGCTAAATGGAGAAGGGGACGTGTTTTTCTGCTTACTGTCAATTTTGAAGTACATGAATTGTGTGATCTGTGATCTGCTAAATGGATATGTGATCTGCTTAGTGTGATGAGGACATGTGTAGTTGCTGAATTGTGTTGCTGTGTTTGGCTAAGAACCCATTTGGAGATTTAGGTCTGAGTCTCTTAACTGTTTGGTTTTGGAGATTTATTTAAAATTGGGAGTTGGGTTTGCTAGGAATATTAGTGAGTGAAAATTTCTGTTCAAATTCCAGTTTTGTTGGATAATGTGAATGTTTAGTTTTGGAGCTCATAGTAATTGACTTTTAAATTTTGCCTGAACTTGAGCTGAAAATGAAAGCTTTTGTTCAAATTCCAGTTTTTGTTTAATATGTGAACTTTTTAGCTCTGGAGATTATCAGAAACTGAGTTTTAAACTTTGCCTGGAGTTGAGCTGAAAATGAAAGATTTTTTTGCTTATACCTATCTGGAGATTATTGTTCTGTTATGTGCTGCATATATATTTTCAATACCTTTTGATATGTTTAAATATCACACTACACTTTACAACTATTAAGTTCTTTGTTTCTTTTCCTCATATATCCACCCAAACTTTAAGCTGATGTGAATCAAATCGTATAAACACAGTAAAATAAGATTTGACACGAATTTTGAGAGCTAAGTTCTTAATTAGTTTTGAATAAAATTTGGGAAAAATATTTTAAAAAATATTCTTTCCGGTTTATGTTACAATAAAGTATTTCTCAAAAAAAAATGTTACAAAAAATTTAAATTTTATTTTTAATTAACTATTGATAGAAATAGCCGTGATTTAATTCATTGGAATATTAATAAATGTTCCTGTATGTATGACTCGACCAAACAATTTTAAAAGTATAATCTTTTGATAGAGAACTATATATTGGTAGATCATAAATATCTTTTGTTTTCTATAACATAATAAAAGTATAGAAACTGAATCAATTCTAAAAATCATTAATTTATAGCATAAATATGGTTATAATTATGTTGACAGTACTATGCTTTTATTTAGAGTTGATCAAAAATAATTGAACTGATTTGATAAGTATTTGAACTAAAAATAAATATGACTTGGTTTAAAATTGAACTGAAACTTCATCGGTTCGATTTATAAAATGAATTAATAAAAATTGAATTGAAAATCTACAATTTGGACACAACTCATTTTAAGTATTTGCTTTTGAAAATCTACAATTTGGACACAACTCATTTCAAGTAATTGCTTTTGATTAAATTATGCTTAAAATTATTGTTTGAACAAAAAATAAGTTAAGAGCAGCCCAATATATGAGAAATTTCCAGAGAGATTAAACATTGATACAAAAATATGTATAGATATGAAAATGAAAGATTAATTCGGTTTTGCAAATTAATTTAGGGTTTCGAATTGATTTAGGGTTTTAAAACCCTAAATCGAATTCGAATCCTAAATTAATTCGGTTTTGCAAATTAATTTAGGGTTTCGAATTGATTTAGGGTTTTAAAACCCTAAATCGAATTCG
>JAYMTS010000089.1:0-14748 GCA_036898005.1 Geranium phaeum
TGGGAGTTCTCCATGAACCCCGCCCCCTTCAACATCAAGGAGCACGTCCTCATCACCATCCTCGCCAACTCCGGCGCTGGCACTGTCTACGCCTCCCACATCTTGACCGCTGTCAAGATCTTGTACAAGAGGAACCTCACCTTTCTCCCCGCCTTGATTCTTATGATCACAACACAGGTATATATACATTTATGATTGCAGAGAAACGCATAGTTGCAGGTGTACCTATATGAGATTATCTTGTGTTGTAGGTGTTGGGGTTTGGGTGGGCGGGGATATTCAGGAAATACCTCGTTGAGCCAGCGGAAATGTGGTGGCCTAGCAATCTGGTTCAGGTATCCTTGTTTCACGCCCTGCACGACAAGGCAAAGAGGCCTAAAGGATCGTCGAGCCGTACCCAGTTCTTTCTCCTGGTCATGATCACTAGTTTTGCTTACTACATCGTTCCTGGCTATCTCTTCACCATGGTCACGTCTTTGGCTTGGGTGTGCTGGATTGCTCCCAAATCAGTGCTGGCCCATCAGCTAGGCTCTGGCCTCCGGGGCCTCGGGATTGGCACAGTTGGGATCGACTGGCCCACCATTTCCTCGTACCTCGGCTCTCCCTTGGCTAGTCCTTGGTTCGCCACCGCCAACATTGCTGTTGGCTTTGTCCTCATCGTCTATGTCATGACCCCCACCTGTTACTGGCTCAATGTCTACAACGCCAAGACCTTCCCCTTGTACTCCTCTAACCTTTTCATGTCCAACGGCACTAAATACGACATTGGGCAAATCGTCGACTCCCACTTTCACCTCGATACCTCTGCTTATGCCAAATACGGCCCCGTACATCTCACCACCTTCTTTGCCGTGACCTATGGCCTTGGATTCGCCGGTCTCACTGCCACAGTCGTCCATGTTATCCTCTTCAATGGAAGGTATTATAAAAATTTAATGAACTTTGTATCATAACATTGGTTGGTGGTAGATTGAGATTGTATTTCAATGTACAGAGAGATGTGGAAGCAAACGAAAAGGGCCTTTGGTGGGAAAAGCAAATTAGACATACATTCAAAACTGATGAAGAGGTACAAATCAGTGCCGACATGGTGGTTTGTAGGTATTCTGATAGTGAACATAGGTGCAATACTGTGGACTTGCGAGTATTACGTTGAGACACTTCAGCTGCGTTGGTGGGGAGTGTTGCTGGCGTGCGCGCTGGCCATCTTCTTCACTCTCCCCGTCGGTATCATCAGCGCCACCACAAACCAGCAGCCTGGGTTGAATGTTATTACAGAGTACATGATGGGGTACATGTATCCAGAGCGCCCTGTCGCCAACATGTGCTTCAAGGTTTACGGTTACATCAGCATGGTTCAAGCCTTGACTTTTGTTGCTGACTTCAAGCTTGGACACTACATGAAGATCCCCCCTAGAGCTATGTTTGCAGCACAGGTTCTAATTCCATTACGCTCAAAACCACCTAAGCTGCTTGTTTTACACATAGCTATTAGACTGTTATTTAAGCTGGTGAATAAGTTCATATCTTTCTAACAAAGACGGGATAACAAGAATTTGTATTGCCATTTTGTTGCAGGTTGTGGGGCAAGTGGTTGCATCGTTGGTATACACAGTGGCGGCCTGGTGGATGATGGAGGGCATCCCCCATATATGTGACACCGATAAGTTACCAGCGGACAGCCCTTGGACATGTCCCATGGATCGCGTGTTCTTCGATTCTTCTGTGGTTTGGGGGCTGGTGGGGCCTCGTAGGATGTTTGGGGACCAGGGCGAGTACGGGAGAGTCAACTGGTTCTTCCTGGTAGGGGCAGTTGCTCCTCTACTGGTGTGGGGCGCGCACAAGGCCTTCCCCAAGCACAAGTGGATCCGACTCATCCACATGCCCGTGCTGCTCAATGCCACTGCAATGATGCCTCCCGCGAGCGCTGTCAACTTCACCAGTTGGATCATTATTGCGTTCCTGTCTGGGTACGTGGTGTTCAGGTACAGGCCCAAGTGGTGGTCGCGCTACAACTACGTGCTGTCTGGAGGGCTCGACGCAGGGTCTTCGTTCGCGACCATTCTGATATTCTTGGCTCTGCAGTCCAACAACATTGGATTAGATTGGTGGGGGAACAATGTAGAGGGTTGCCCCTTGGCTGCTTGTCCTACTGCTAAAGGGGTTGTGGCCTCTGGTTGTCCACTAGTTACCTAGAATATATCATTTGACTTCTTTTCTGTTTCTATAGGTAGATGATGTAATAATAAGTTTTAGTTTATATAGGGCTCGATTCGTGCATGTTCATGTAATGTTCGCAATTTGGTTAGGTTGATATTTCAGCATCTTATTTACTTTTTTGTAAACAAGACGATTCAGAAAATACTGTCTCTGTTGTGCTAGAACGACCACAAGTTCATTTCGAACAAATACATCATCCCCTTGCAAAAATGTCACAGATCATTATTTTGTCATGATATTGTCTCTCGAATAAAAATAAACTTTGAACAGATGTATCTGATTCAGATTTCTGCAAGAAACAACCTTGAATCATTTTACTTGCCACAAATTGTACATGTATTGTTTGTTCCAAAACTTACAACAAATCAATTGTCCTATACAAACAACATTTACACATTGACTACTTTCCTGTAAACTGAACCTCACAACAAATCAATATTTGTTTCTGTATATATGCACACACACCATATAAGATAATTTCCAGCCATGGAAAAAAGGTCTCCTCTTTGACATTGTTATTGCAAAGATCACAAGGGATTTGTGATTGGTGACAGTTTGTGACTTGTAACTTCAAAAATATGAAGATTGTTCTCCAAGCACATCAAGTTGAGAAAGTACCTTAGCAGCCAGAGATTTCATGACATTGCTTCCTCTCTGAGTGATGTCCACCAGCGGCATCTGGGCCGCACCTCCATATCTCTGCTTCACCTCAACCACCCGAAATATTCGTTCTAGGGTCTTGAGAGTTTTCTCCTGCAACCCCGCACAAGGCGAATTCAACAGCTTTACAATTGGTCCAATGGCATTAGCTTCATCAAGCACTTCAACTCCACTCTGCAGGCGTTCATCGTCAATCAAGGTCAACAGCGCATCGAGTGAGGCTTCACACACTCCAAAATCTGATTCTCCAAGAAGTTTCACGAGTGGATCCACAGCATTAGCCTCCAAAATGCAAAATGAAGTCTCCACCGAACAAATGCCTGCATGCACAGGGCAGCCAGTTTCAGATGCAGCCATGCAGCACCAGAAAACCCCGCTGTGTACCACTGGCTTGCTCAAGTCAATCGAACTCTCCGAGAACTGCTTGAGTGAAATGGCCGCCTTCTTTTTTGTCAGAGTTGTTCCAGAATGTAGTAGCTGTACCAGCACGGGAATTAGGCCAGCCTCCGCAACTCTCTTTTGCCATTCCGGGTTTGTGGAGACAGTGAACCGGCAAAGAGCCCCAACAGCATTCTCTGTAACCTGCTTTTGGTGTGAAGCATCTCTGCTTCCATTAGTGAGGCAAGAATAAATTGTTTCGACTATTCCAGCATCTAAGAGCCAATTTGCTATTTGCTGGTCGTTTGGAAGGTTAGAGATGATAGCCATGGCAGCAGATATCTCTTCCCCGTCATCAGAAGCTGTGATGACCCTTACCAAGGTCCCAACACATCTCTGACCCACATGCTCCAAGAAGGTGATGTCATCACCATCTTCCGTCAAGCAGCAGAAGAGCTTTATGGCATTTGTCCGTACACTATGGTTATCCACCTCACATAACTGAACCAGTACTTGGACAGCAGATAACTGAAATACGGGACCATTACAAAAATACAAATGAAGTTATCAGTTAGCCATTGCATAGTTCATTAACTGTAGACAGTGATTGAAAATCTAACCCAGTAGACCCATGTCTTAGGGTTCCGATACTGGGTGGAAAAAGGTTCAAAATTCTCCAATCCCATGGTGAAGGTTTATATAAGCCATATAGGAGAGATTGAATTCCAAGGACAAAAGCTAAGAATTAAGCTTAGAACCAACCAACTATATCATTCAGGATAAACCACTAAGTAACCAATAGTAGGCATAAGGGACATGAAGTATATCGTTTCCATCATCTGGCTCTACGATATAATCCAGATACTCAAGAAGAACCTCGTGAAGTTTCTGCTTTAAATAAACATTTCACGGTGTTAAATTATATAGGGACAGTGACACTTCACACCCACCCAACTATCGACTTTTGTCACATAACCCAACTTTACTTTGAGAGATACCCCACCTTTGTTTTTGTGTGAAGAAGGTTAACTCCGATATTAAAATCATCTTCTTTACTGAGCTAATATACCATTGGAAGTATAGCTAGTGGTTTTTAATGGATTTAACCCATGGGGCACAATAAACAAAGTTGGGTAGTTCTAGAAGCACTTTTATAGTTGAGGTAGTTACATGACAAAAGCCGATAGTTGCAATTTCGGTAAAAATAATCATGATAAGTGAGGTGCACCTGCATGACGTTTCAGTGAGGTTCTTTAGTTAATTCTTGATCTTGGAAACAAGGAAAAGAATAGAAACTGAATTTAAAATGATTTCCTTCATAAATTGTACCTTCAGCTCTAAATTAAGGAAATGGAAAGAAAACCAACATCATTTTTTTTAATATTCAATAAAAAGCTAGTCATGTTGATCCGCCACATCCATAAATGCAAATCAAAAGATAGATTGTTAAAACAAATGTTAAATATTTGATGCAGAAATAACTGTTCAAGTTAATCAAACCAACAACATTACATGCTGGTTTTTATGCTAGGGTGCTGCTGGGGTAGGAATGTAGGATTCGAACTAGAAAAAGAAAACCTTTTTCGAAACATGAATCTATTTAACTGTTGACAAAATCTTTTTAACTTTAATGTCTTTTGCTAATCATTTTTTATTAAGATTGCAGTGACCAAAGCAATAAGCTCAACATGCTAGTCGCTTTAGCAGGGTATTTAGACTAACCATGGGCAATCAGATTAGTAAGATATTGACACTTCCAACAAGAAGGCATACCTGTCTTAACTTAATTCTGATGTCTAAACCATAAGGAGCTTGGCACATTGCCTGAAAGGCTCGCAGAATGCTTTGCTGAATCTCAGGTCCCGTCAATGAAATGAGACAAAAGAATCTAAATATGTCGTCGTCCGATCTAATTAACCTGACGGCCTCATGATCATCGTGGTCTTGGGCAGCAGTGGATATGGCAAGGTGCATAATTATGGCTGCAACCTGTTGACGTAAGGATGGCCAAGACAAGCTGTGACGGTACAGAAGTTCAAATAATGGTCCCACTGCACCTTCTCTAATCATCTGCAGACCATTTTGTGGCACATCTGAGAGATTGTGAATAGCTTTGACTGCCACTTTTTTCACCTCTAAATCCTCATCTGAGAGTATCTGGAGAAGTGGCCCCAGCGCACCATCTCTGAATAAAGACAATTTGTGGTGGTCAGTCAACTCAATTTTTGACAGAGCTTCAACCATAGCCATTTTTGCATTTTTTGGTCCTGCATCAACAAAACCATAAATTATAGACTTACAGGTGGAAGTCCACGGTATATATATTATCAGAGTTACAGTCCATTTAAATACACAAATTCCTGATAATAATCCCAAAACTCAAATAGTACTACCATGATAGTATTTTAGCTTATAGGAAACAGCAGAGTGCTCAAGATCAAATTCTGTTATAGTGACACATTTTAATGAAGCGTTAAGTGCTTCTTGATCCAGTGATCTTGATTTCTTGGGGAAGAAACTAGACCGACCCAGAGTAGATCTTACATTTTTCAACTATAAATCAGACAGGTTCAATGTAGAAAAGCACACACCTCTGTTTCTCATTGCTCGTAAGATCTGCTGGTTTCTGCTTCTGTTTTTTTCTTAAATTTCTTGCATGTTTTGTGTTCTTAGTACTCTGTTTCTGGAGATGAAGCATTAATGTTGTTGAATAGTATGATAAAAATCCTTGTTTCTCTAAAGGGGTTTTGCCACTGGTGGTATAAAAAAAACAAAATTTTGGGCCACTTTTATAATATTGTATATGGAACCGTACGTTGTTGAGCAATAATGTATAATAAGTGTCATTGTCTCATTGATGTGGTGGGTGGTAGGTTTTGAATTTTTTACTCTTGTATATTATTGTAGAATAATGTATGTTTCTAGTGGGATCTTGACTTTTGTGGTATTATCCACTCTTTAAAGGGAAAGGGTTTTATGGATATTTTGGACATGTCACTTACCATGTTGTTAATTTCTGTGGTGAAGTTTTCAAGGTTTAGCTTTGTGTGAAGATCTGATCACCGATAAGCCATGGCAGACCGCGTTCTGACTCGCGTTCACAGCCTTCGGGAGCGCTTGGACGAGACTCTCTTGTCTCACCGCAACCACATTTTGGCCTTCCTCGCAAGGTATTGCTAGGCTATATATTGGATCATCATCATCTCTGTGTTATGTTGTTAATTATGATATTGGTTTAGCTAAATGTGAATATGATTTCTTTTGAATTATATCATAATCTTAAATTTATCCTTAAAAAACCCTTCCATACCTACAGGTTCAAAACTCATACCTCTTTACTGGAGTGTTCCCCCTGGAATAAATGTGAATAGGTTTCTATATTTTATATCTACATAATATAGCCCATTCCAATTTTGTCTTACTGACTATTAGTTAGGATTTCTTCTTATTATCATTAGTTTTTTTATTTAGCTTATGTCTACACCCTATGCCAGGAGATCATCTACTCTTATATTAATTAAGAAATCTGTCTTGTTAATAATATTATTGTCTACAGCATTTGTTTGTATTAGATGATGATGTGATTTTTGTGTGGATATGGTTTAGGGTTGAGGCCAAGGGAAAAGGAATTTTGCAGCACCACCACCTTGTTGTTGAGCTTGAAGCCATCCCTGAAGAGAGCAGGAAAAAGCTGGAGGATGGTCCTTTTGGACAAGTTCTCACAGCCACTCAGGAATCAATTGTTTTTCCTCCATGGATTGCACTTGCTGTGCGCCCCAGGACCGGGGTTTGGGAGTACATTCGTGTCAATGTTCACGCCCTTGTTGTTGAGGAGCTGACCGTGCCTGAGTATCTGCACTTCAAAGAGGAACTTGTCAATGGAAGGTAATTAATTCATTGCTGTTAAATAAATGATTCCATTCTAAGGGAGACAGGGAGAAGTTTTGTTTACGGAGTTTTGTTTGTGCAGCCAAAATGGTAACTTTGTTCTTGAGTTGGATTTTGAACCATTCACAGCCTCTTTCCCTCGCCCGACTCTCTCCAAGTACATTGGTAATGGCGTGGAGTTCCTTAATCGCCACCTTTCGGCGAAATTGTTCCATGACAAGGAGAGCATGCACCCACTCCTTCAATTCCTCAAACTTCACTCCTATCAGGGAAAGGTATAAGCTTATTACTTACCCCATTTCTTGTTTCAAATATGCAAGTTTGGGTTTAGAAATTAGATCACATATATGAGTTGTTGTGCAGACAATGATGCTTAATGACCGGATTCATGACCTGAACGCTCTGCAATATGTTCTAAGGAAGGCTGAGGAGTACTTAACTTCAGTTGCACCCGAAACACCCTACTCCGAATTTGTCCTTAAGTTCCAGGACATTGGTTTGGAGAGAGGTTGGGGTGACAATGCCGAGCACGTCCTAGAAATGATTCGACTTCTCCTGGACCTTCTCGAGGCTCCCGATGCTTGCACCCTCGAGAAATTCCTGGGCAGAATCCCCATGGTCTTCAACGTCGTGATTCTCTCCCCCCACGGCTACTTTGCTCAGGACAACGTCTTGGGATACCCTGACACTGGTGGCCAGGTTGTTTATATTTTGGATCAAGTCCGTGCCATGGAGAACGAGATGCTCGCTCGCATCAAGAAGCAAGGCCTCGACATCACCCCTCGGATTCTCATCATCACTCGCCTCCTTCCCGATGCAGTGGGAACAACATGCGGTCAGCGTCTTGAGAAAGTATACAATACTGAGTATTGTCATATTCTCCGAGTTCCCTTCAGGACTGAGAAGGGAATCGTCAGACAATGGATCTCTCGTTTTGAAGTTTGGCCTTACCTGGAGACTTTCACTGAGGTGAAACATTCGATTCTTCTAGTAACACTCAGCTCAATATGATTATGGTTTCTTCGTTTTCTTGAGATTAAATTGTGTGTTTTGTTGTCAGGATGTTGCAAATGAAATTGCTGGAGAGTTGCAGGGCAAGCCAGATCTCATCATTGGCAACTACAGCGACGGGAACATTGTTGCTTCTCTGCTGGCACACAAGTTGGGTGTTACGCAGTGTACCATAGCTCACGCCCTCGAGAAAACCAAGTATCCGGACTCTGACATCTACTGGAAGAAACTGGACGACAAGTACCATTTCTCATGCCAGTTCACAGCTGATCTCATTGCTATGAACCACACTGATTTCATCATCACCAGCACTTTCCAAGAAATCGCTGGAAGGTAATAATACACTACGCTGCCTTTTCAATGTACATACGATTAATGTGCTGGTGAATTGGTCTAATGTTGTCAATCTTTCAGCAAGGACACTGTTGGACAGTATGAGAGTCACACTGCTTTCACTCTTCCCGGACTGTACCGCGTTGTTCACGGGATTGATGTCTTTGATCCCAAGTTCAACATTGTGTCGCCAGGAGCGGATCTGAACATATACTTCCCCTACACCGAGAAGCAGAGGAGGCTGACGGCCCTCCACCCTGAAATCGAAGAGCTTCTCTACAGCCCCGTTGAGAATGAAGAGCATTTGTAAGCTCTCAACTCTTACATTACCAAACTGCTTGTGCCAATGTAACATGTTTATTGACTTGAATGAATTGGATTGGAACAGGTGTGTGCTCAAGGACAGGAACAAGCCAATCCTGTTCACAATGGCAAGGCTGGACCGGGTGAAGAACCTAACGGGGCTGGTGGAGTGGTATGGCAAGAATGAGAAGCTGAGGGAGATGGCCAACCTGGTGGTAGTCGGTGGGGACAGGAGGAAGGAGTCCAAGGACCTGGAGGAGCAAGCGGAGATGGCCAAGATGTATGATCACATCGAGAAGTACAAACTGAACGGGCAGTTCAGGTGGATATCTTCCCAGATGGACAGGGTGAGGAACGGGGAGCTGTACCGATACATCTGTGACACTAAGGGAGCTTTCGTGCAGCCTGCCATATACGAGGCCTTCGGACTGACTGTCGTGGAGGCCATGACATGTGGGCTGCCCACATTTGCGACGTGCAATGGTGGTCCGGCTGAGATCATAGTGCATGGCAAGTCAGGGTTCCACATCGATCCATACCATGGGGATCAGGCAGCGGAGACACTGGCTGCCTTCTTCGAGAAGTGCAAGGAGGATCCGTCTCACTGGGACATCATCTCCCAGGGAGGCCTGAAGCGGATCGAGGAGAAGTAAGCGATTGCTGTCCCATTCCCATTTTGAGCTGAGCTCTGCATAATAAACTCATGTTACTAAGTAGAATTATAACTGAGATTTGTGTGTGTGATTGGTGCAGGTATACATGGAAAATATACTCAGATAGGCTGTTGACACTGACAGGAGTGTATGGGTTCTGGAAGCATGTGTCTAAGCTTGACCGCCTTGAGAGCAAGCGCTATCTGGAAATGTTTTATGCCCTCAAATACAGCAAACTGGTAACTAACACTGTTCATCATTAGCAATAGCAGTAGCAATAGAACAAGCTCAATTACTATTTGCTTACATATATTTGTGGTGGTAACTTTCAGGCTGAGGCAGTTCCTTTGGCTGTGGAGTGAAGCGGAAGTTTGTTTGTGAGCAAATAAAGAAGCGGAAGGATTGGCATTGTTGGTTTTGGAAAATTAAACATGATTTGTTTGATAATGTGGTGAAGGGTTTTTCGATTTCTGTTTAGGTTCTCCTTCCTTCTGGCTGTGTCTGGTCTAGGACTGAATTTTCAGACAATGAATTCTATTAAATGTTGCGTTTAATTTGCATTTGCTGCTTTCTTCCAATACGCAAATAAACACGATAACATTAACAGTAAGGAAAACGTCCATATAACTATTTCCAAGGCTACACTCAAGTTTCACAGTAACATTTTCCATCTCCAATTATGAAGCTTAAATGTAGTTGAATGACCCACATTTTTGTTGTGTATTGTTAAGTGAACAGTCGTCTACAGAAGAAAATAACGAGGGAAAGTGACTTCACTTCCAAGGCAGCCTTGTAAACTTGAGTTTATAATCCACTGCACTGCAGATTCAAAACTGCAAGTTTAGTGCAAAATTTAAAGCTAATGCTTTTGGACTGTTTACTTCTCTGCCTGTGATATTGATAACCATCTATGTAAGAAATTGTACATAGGCCTTGACATACATTGTGTATGTATGAACAAATTACTTTTCCTAGTTACAAAATTGACATCCTATTTTTGAGATCTTCGCCTGTACAATGTACTTTGTCACACATAATTCGGGCAAACTTTCAGCCTCCAACTTATCTTTCTGTTTCCTCTCTGCCACCCCCACTGCCACTCACAGCACTCCAGTGGAAAAGACCAATCTGCAATCGTTATGCGGCACCTTGAATGTGAGCGAGCACTTGCAGCGACTATAAAATACAGACAATAGTCACTGTAGGTAGCACATATACTCTTCTACATCCATTCCATTCAATTCTGATTTGGATTCTATTAACTACTTATTCCCGTGGCTTCCTATCAATTTTTTTCCTTCTCTGGGATAGAGAGAGAGTGCGAATAGTAATGCAAAAGCAAAGCCAACCAAACCGCTGAATGGTTGGAATGGATGACTTCCAATTAACCAAATGGGTAAGTCAGGCTTGTAGATCAGGAACCCTCCGCTTTGCAAAATGTAACAGGACGCTATTATCCCAGCTCGCAGTCCGATTGGAACTGACAGGCTGCCTCCTTTTAGTTCACGAGCACCCGACAGACCCAAAGATACAAGCCATACCCCTGGTATCCCACTAGGAGACCTGAAAACAAATTTGAAGAAAGGACTTATAACACTTCATAATCTATAGTTGGCAGATATCATGAGCAAAAGACAACATGAATATATACCTTTGGAATAAGGCAAAGGCAAGCCCTGAAATAATGATCCCTCTGTGGTATCCAAGATCAGGTGCAATTTCTTCAGGAAACCATGACCTGAAAAACAATTCTTCTACCAGTGCAATGCCAGTTGCCATCACAATTCCACGAACGACCAATAAAATCATGAGTCCATACACCTTGAGGAGTCCCAGAACATCTACAGATGACAAAGGGAGGCTAGGAGGCCAGACAAAAGTGACATAGCCAAGTAATGAATTAAAGAACTGTATTGATAGAACAAGCAATATACCACCCATTATGCTCATCAACATATCACGGATCTGCAGCCAAAGAGAGCTCAATATTAGCTCTTTCGCACGCCCTAGCTAAATGTCATACGTATACATATCCACCCAAAGACCGTGATTTTTATAAACATTAATATAGTATTATTGGTTTTACAACCTATAATAACTGAATGATTGTACAGATACAAAGAGTTTTAAAAAAAATAATAATTTGGACTGTAAACCAGGAAAAGAGGGGAAGGGGTGAGGAGAGGGATGTAGTGGGGCGGGTGAGAAACTTGTTTCAGATCAAATGGCAGGCAATAAATTTAGACAAGCACAGCATGCCAATACATAAAAATCAGTTTCTAGAAATTTGTTGAGACAGTGGTATTCAGTCCCAATTTGTGCAACATGGGTTTGCTAACAAACACATACTTATAGACACGTCCAATATGATAAGTAGAAAAGGTAGGCATTTAATCCATAATCTTACGTCATACATTCTGGAAAGGGAAGGTATTTAAGCTGGAAATTGTACCTTTGGCCATGATGTCATATCTAGTCCATATTCCTCAAGAGGGTTTTCAAACCCTCGTATTCGTTTTCCCCACATCACCACAAGTATTAAAATGGCAGCATAGAGGCCAAGAACACAAGCAAGCTCAGCAATGCTAGAAGATGTATTAGCCATCCAGCATTGCATTAGTGTCGGAAGCAATGGAATAACAACGGGTGACCACAATACTAGTGTCATGCCAAGAAACCCAAGAATCCTAAAGGAAAAGAACCAGTACAGTAGGTTAAATAGAAGCAAAAAAAATACAGAAAGGGCCAGTTAGGTATGCAATAATGGGGAGAGATCGTAAGTGATGAAAGAAATATTCCAGTAAATTTGAAGTGAATAGACTGAAATATCTGTCACATATTTCATATCTTAAGTATAAGGAAAGGTGAGGAACATGTCAAAATTTAAGATTTACCTTTGGAATAAGGGACGTTCACTTAAATGCAGAAACGAGATTAGCTTGTCAGTCAAGCTCATTGCCCCACGTATACCACCCCACAGCAAAGCAAGTTTCCCAACTAGCCGCAGCATCCCACCCCTCTGCCCCAAATCAGCTAGCAATGCAACCAATCTGTTCACAATGAAGGGTGAGAAACATATTCATTAAAGAAAACAGAACACATAAAATTTCACACAGCACTAATATAGTGGGCCATGTTAAGACCTTTCGTGATCCACTTCACCACCTTCCTTCGTAGGCACTACTGGACCAGCAACTGACATGGCTTTCTCGGCAAAGCTTGTGACTATGTTGCCCTGGCCTTTTTCTGACATTGCCTCCCCGAGTGTGTCAACCGCCTTCTGATCATTGTCATTCCCCTTCAACGACTTGGATAAATTGTCTACAGCTCCATTGCTTTGGAACACATCCTTTGGTTTATACACAGGAAGGTGTTAGAAGTTGAAACATACAGTAGTAATGTAGTATATACATACAGAGAGAGAACTAGGAACTAATATAGGCCTTTAAATTGGACTTTTCAACAGCTTCTTATGTGGGTCAAATCCGATTCCAAAACTATGATATCCTAATCATTAAAGAAGCACCCATTATACTCACAATGAAATCAATAATATACACTAGTCATGAAGAAATAGGAAGTTTCAAGTTTTGCCAACAGAGAACAAATTTAAGGCAGTAATATATTTGTGGCCTACATCAACAAATTAACTGCCCAAAACTGTAATTCTCTAAATATCTTTACTTCTGAATACCAGAATCTCAAATGGTTAACTGTTTTAGATATGCAGAGATAATACCACAGAAATCTCTAAGCAGGTTGACTATTACCTTCTGTTGCACCAGTAAGGCAGATGCTCCAAGGGCAGCTGTGAATGCACCAGCCATTACAGCATCCCTGCTATTATCATGCGCTTCAACCTTCTCAGCTATGTCATTTGAACTATCATCAGTAGTACTTCTGTCAGATTTGCTGGCTGGCAAGCGATCAATCGCTATTGTGCTAATCTTGTTGGTCAACCCAGATTTTATAGCCTGATCTGAAGTTGAAGCTTCCTTTTCGCCACCACCGCGCAAAGGAGCCACATCAAAAAAATTTCTCAAGGCAGCTAAGCTAGAGCCTACAATAACACCAACTGGTAGTACTGTCCTCAAATACTCTGTTTCCTGAACGGCAGATGAAATGGCTGCTACGATACATTCCCCATTGAGAGTGCCCACTTTCTGTGAATTAGGGGAAATAGCTAATTCTTCATCTTCCAAACAATGGGTTTGGCTTTGCGCTTTGTCAAGTCCAACTGCTAATGACACAGCAGATGCTACACGTTTCATATCTCTAGCAAGATAAGGTTCAATTTGTTCAATATCTGTGGCACTTAACTTTCGATCAACTTCAAGCTTCAATGACTCTAATATTATACTTCTCACAAAATAAATAACCTCATCCGAAATACCATCATCCAAGTCAATCTCTTCTGTCACATATTCACTAATAGGATGCTGTTGTTTTTCTGTATCAAATACTACATATGAAGGTTCAATATCACTACCCTTTGAGGGTGAACGGGTCTGTATTCTTTTCCTATGGCCATTGATAGATACATCATCAGCAATAGAGGCTCCCTTATCTAAGGGCTGTTCCAAGAGTTTCCACTGGTCTTCTTCAGGAAAATAGTCAAACAACAATGCAGTAGTTGTATCTACATCTAGAGATTCAGTGGGCACCTTCGAGAGAAGATATTTGTGAAGGTGTTTATTATGAAGAGAGCCCCCATAGGGATGTGCGGTTATGTAATGTGGAATATTAGGAGCATATCTCATTTTTCCTGTATTTTCTTCTCGAAGTTCACTTCCCTCAAATTCGTTATCCTCTTTAATTTCTCCTCGAGGTCCACAGTTAGCTATGTTGCTCCCCACAGAACTATCAGTGCTATCCCTATCTAGTGGAATAGATTTTTGCATAGGTTGCTCCTCTACGCATCCACTTTCTGAATCATGTTGCAAATCCATACCAGTCTCTTGGCTATTATGTACAGAAGCCACGTGTGATGTGTCTGAGTGTGCTCTAAGGTCAATTTTATTCTCTTCCTTCTTCTCTGCCAAGTGCTCACCAATGACACCATGTTTAGCATCTGTGGTTTCCATTGTCTTTTCTTTAACATCATCTCCCGTGGCTTCAATTGCAGCATCTGATTCCTCCAACTGAGTAATCATATCTTCTATTACACCAAAAACACTATTAACAGCCACTTGGGTGGAATCATCCATCCCTGTAAAGGCATCCAGTACTTGAGTAACACTGAAGTTGGGTGGATTGGGATCAGGAGTTGGTGGATTGGGATCAGGAGATGGTGGATTGGGAT
>JAYMTS010000090.1:0-14690 GCA_036898005.1 Geranium phaeum
ATTTTTTTTTGATGGAAATGGAAATTCCAAGAATGACCTAATAGGGATGTTCATGAGACTAATTCAATTTAACAAAGCAAGCAAGCATTGCACGTGTGAGTTCAGGTCACACATTAGAAGTGTTCGAGATATAAGTAAAGTTTATATATACATTGAACCCTATACTCACTAGACTAGTCTTTCGTATAGTTTGATGGATCCCAATTTCTGAAGCAGTTGAAGGAACTAAATGTTCCAATTGTGATTGATGTAGGTACCTACTCAAACACACCCATTTAACGAGCCTCATTATTGATATGCTATTTTTACATTCTTACTATGCATTAGTTTTTATCTAATGTAGGAAGTTTCGTTAAAGATGCTCTAATAATTATAATTCCCCTCTCTATTGAGTACAGTGCTTGATAATGAGCTTAAGTTTTCGTGATTTTGTTCCAGTATTATGATTTTCTTGCAATTAGTTAGACCCTAATATCTTAATTAACTGGACTCTAAGCCTGGTTTTTGGTCAAGTTACATATTTAAGTGTATCTCCGATTCCTTTGAGGTTTTGGGTTTGGGGAGAGGAATTGAATCGGCTATAAAAAAAAAGTTGACGGAAAATAATTGTCCCGAATAGTTGGAAGATGAGTGACAGTATTTTGCTAATTAAATAGATATTGAAGAGTATTTTTTATATCTTATATTAAAATTCTGTTAAAATTTACAACAATCTCTTTATATGTAATAAAAAAATTGAAGTATATATAAAACACGTCATAAATGTTAGATACAAATAATAATACGGTAGAAATCAGCTACAATCCAAACGTATTAAAAATATAGTGCAAAATGTAAAATGTGCATTGTAAAATTGTAGAAAGTAATAAACCCGTACAAAATTCACCAATAATAATAATATATTTATTCATATTATTCCACTAAAGACTACTTTTATATGTCGTTTTAACATGGGAAAAAGAAACGTTTCTATTAAAAATCACTACTAAATTTAGAAAAATTGTCGGTCTCTCTCTCTCCATTAGGAGTGACCTCCATGTGACCTTACTGTACCCAATACCCATAATTGAAACCAGCATCAAAGCTTCACCAACCTCATTTATAAAACACACCAACCCTTGCAAAATTAAACCAGACAATGATAAAAGGTAACAAAACTATTTTGAGTTTTTGACTATAAATTTCAATTACTTGACTAGACTAGACTAGACTAGACCCTAGAGTAACGTAAATAAATTGGAATATTAAGAGACTTCATTTCATTGTTCGGTTAAAAATTAGACTGAATCAGACATGTTGGTTCTTTAATTTCAGGTACCAAATTTGGGACTAGGTAATGAAAAAGGGTTGGCTATTATCTATTGAGAAGTTGGGCTGATTCTCACCGATCCAAATTAAACATTATGAAATAAACACTTTCCAAATAATGTCAATTAATTTATACAATATAGTTACATATAAAAATACATTTGAAATAAAAAAGTTATGCTTTAAATATCATAAGGTTTGATACAATTCTTCTCCATTAATCATTTATTTAAATTTATGAAAATTAATTCACCGATTCACTAAAAATATAACGAAATATGAATTATTATTCAGGATTTTCAATCTTTCAAAAACAATCACACTCAGTATAAAATAAACACTAATATAAGTATCAAATACGTGATAATAAAACATGAGATGAAATTACAATAAAAGATGAACCTTTCAGTACAAACCAAAAACATATGTACGAACATCTGAACTATAAAATGTATAGTGTAACATTGTAGAATGTGCAGTACAAGGTTGTATAATGTACAACTTTGCAGTACACACTCTACAAAGTTAACAATTTTGCACGAGTCCATTATCTTCTACAATGTTGCACTACACCTTCTATAATTCAGACGTTTAGACACATATTTTTAATTTGTAGCTGATTTTTTTCCTACAATAAAAACCCACAATCATACAAAAACAAATCATTTTTAACAAAATCTATAACATTACAACTATTTCAGAACAATCCATGCCAATGAGTCAATTATTTTCAATTTATTTAGTACCATACATTGAGTGAACATGTCAAATGCTTAATGCTCACACACCAAAAGTGTTCATTTCTGTTGCCATATACCAAAAAACAGTATTATTATTGTATGATCCCTACACAACTCACATGGTTTATTGCTACTAATTATGTAATTATTGGTTAGTACTAACTACACTATGTCTTGCTAATAATTAAAGGGCAGGTCCTACAAGTTTCTGCTATCCTGCGCTGGTGGTGCGCACCATAAGCAAGAGCCTACAACATTACCACTATCATCACATCATACCCTACACAATCAATCCCTATCCCAATCCCAATCCTCATCTTCTTCTTCATTCTCTACCCATCATCAAGTTGCAGACAAAAACCCATTTATCATTTCACTCTCAACCTCACTCACTCATTGGTTTCTACTGGTTTTGCTCCATTTTCAGCACTCACCACTCTCCCATGGAGCTCACTGCTACAAGAATTAATTGCTGTTCTTTACTGACTCTTTTCTTTGGTAAAGAACTCACATTATGACCCTGATTTTATGTTTTTTTTTTTCATTTTGTGTGTGATTTGTTGCTAATTGTGCTTGGATTTTGTGTTTGCTGAAATTGTGAGTTCAATTGGGATAAACTAATTCTCTGTTTTTTGTATGATTTTGTTGTTAATTGTACAAAACTCACATTATGACCCTAATTCTCAGTTTTGTTGCTAATTGTGCTTTGATTTTGTGGTTCTAGGCTTTGTGTTTGCTGAAATTGTGAGTTCAATTGGGATAAACTGATTCTGTTTTTTGTGTGGTTTTGTTGCTAATTGTACAAAACTCACATTATGACCCTAATTCTCTGTTTTTTGTGGGATTTGTTACTAATTATGCTTATATTTTGTTTTAGGTCTTGTGTTTGTTGATTCTAGTTCAATTGGGATTAACTATGGACAAATTGCGGATAACTTACCTCCGCCGGAGAACGTGGTGCCTCTGGTGAAGTCCGTGGGGGCGACGCAGGTGAAGCTCTACGACACGGACCCGAAAGTCCTCCGCGCCTTTGCCAACTCGGGCGTGGAGTTCACCGTGGGACTAGGTAATGAGAACCTTAATCGAATGAACGATCCAAGTAACGCTATGGAATGGGTGAAGTCCAACGTCCAGGCCTACCTCCCGGCCACGAAGATCACCTGCGTGACCGTCGGGAACGAGGTGCTCACCCTCAACGACACCTCCCTCGGCAACTCCCTCCTCCCCGCCATGGAGTCGATCCACGCTGCCTTAGTCAGCCTGAATCTCGCTAACCAGGTCTCCGTCACCACCGCGCACTCCCTCGCAATCCTCGAGTCTTCCTACCCTCCATCATCAGGCGCTTTCCGGCGAGATCTGGCTGTGCGAGTCGGGCAGATCCTCGATTTCAATTCCAGGACAGGATCTGCTTTCCTGATCAACGCTTACCCGTATTTCGCCTACAAGGCGAGCCCTAGGCACGTCGAGATCGAGTACGTGCTCTTCCAGGCGAACCAGGGGGTGGTCGATCCGGAGACGGGGCTGCACTACCAGAACATGCTGTTCGCGCAGGTGGACGCGGTGTACTCTGCCATGACCAGAGCTGGATTCAAGACGGTCCCGCTCCGGATCTCGGAGACGGGGTGGCCCTCGAAAGGCGACGGGGACGAGGCGGGGGCGACGGCCGAGAATGCCAAGAGGTACAATAGCAATCTCATCAAGATATTGAACCAGAAGAAGGGGACTCCGATGAGGCCGGCTTGTAGGCTCAATGTGTATGTGTTTGCATTGTTCAACGAGAATTTGAAGCCCGGGCCAGCGTCGGAGAGGAACTACGGGCTGTTCAAGCCGGATGGAACTCCGGCCTACTCGCTCGGGATTGGGTCGTCGTCGGGCAGCAGCAGCAGCAGCAGCAACAAGACGAGCGGGTCAGGAGGAGGATCCGTCTTGCCACTGACGCCACCTGGCGGCGGCGACTCCGAGGGCTACCTGTCAATCTCTGCTGCTGCGGTGAGTTTTTGTTTTTGTTTTCTGTCATCTGCATTGCATTGCATATATTAGTGTCAAAAAACGACTGCTTCTTTCGTTGTATTCGCGCTCTCGTTTACTGTTAACGGTGTCGGGTTGATTTTTCAGGAGGGAGATGGTTTTGTTGGGATTGTGCTGTTGGTTTCGCTGCTGATGTGCGTCAAATTGCTGCTCTGATTAGTAACGATGAGCAGCTTTGGAGACTGAATAATTTTCTGGGCATTAGCTGGTTGTAGATTTTGAAGGTGAAATGTGTTCGGTGTAGCTGTGTACATTTTAAGTTAATATTTTGTTTATTAAATGCAGTGGACAATGCTGGAAAAATAATGGCTTCATTATGTGAAATCATGATAGTTACAATCACCCCTTTAAAAAAAAAATGATAGTTACAATGACTATGAATCGGCGAAAAGCGGTTAAAACTGAACCGTCTTCTCACATAATAATTTAGGGTATGATTTTAATTTGGTCCAGTTTCTGCAAGTCCGGTTCCAGAACTTCGCAAGGAGAGCCGCAGTTAAAACCAAACCATTTTCTCATATAACAATTTTAAGTATGATTCTAATCATCGAAGAGCCAAAGAGTCCGGTCCAATTACACACCCGACCCCTAAAAATGAAGACAATTTCACAAACATTTCCAACTCTGCGTAACTGAAACTGTATTACATAGGGACGACAAAAATCTATGAACCAAACCTAGAACCAATGTCCCCCATCCATTTGGGTAAGGAACGAAAATCACTAAATCCACTATGTTATCATCCTATACTGGGAATAGATAGATCTTGAACCCGAGAACCTAATATCCTGACAGAATAGGGAACGGGGGTTACTGAATTGTTGTCAGGATTAGGAACTTCCCAACAAGTGTGCTGGTAAAAGCTTTAGGCCGAATGTGGTTAAAAGGTGCTAAGGACTTGGTCACCATCAAACTTGATTAATCTTGACAGCATATCAGAGACTTAAATAGTAGATACATATATGAAATGATTTTACGGAAGACCCAACAAAAGATTACATATCAATACTACATCATTGTTTTCAACTCCTAGATTTTACATAGCCTACCTAATGGTTAAGGGCTCGACAAAACAAGTTTTTTTTTACATTACCTACTTCAATGGTTAAAAGTAAGGATGCTCACATACTTGTCATAGGCTCAACAATCATATATGCACAGAAGTTGTATTACATTTTCACATCCAGAGTCCAGCAATCCTGCAAGAGGATCATATTTAGATTTCCGAAGCAGATACGGGGAAAGGTACTATAGGACGATGATAAGTAACCGACTGCTTGATGGGTTATTTTTCTGACCTTAACAGTGGAGCGTTATGTGGCCCCCGTCCCATCTGAGCTAGCTGAGGCCTCACTTCCGACGGGGAAAGTCCCACCTCCGTGAATCTCGTCATCTTCACTGAACATGCTATCCTCGCTGGAATTGGAAAATGGACCGCTATTATCATCGCTACCCGAATCTGCTTTCCTTCTCTTTCTTAGATCCTTGATCCCTCTTCCTTGAAGAGCAAGCCGCCTTCGTTTTCTAGCTTTCCGCTTGCCCTTGGGGAAATCTTCATGTTGAGATTCAAGACTCTTGCTTTTTACCTGCTTGCTTATTCTACCCTTACCATACTCGTTATCATCTTCGGAATTTGTTGTTTCGGAGTCGTGCTTGCGCCTTTTCCTACTTGAATTGGTCTGTGGAAGAAACTAAAATTTAACACTCAATTTACTTGGAAACAACACAATGACTTGCAATGGCACATAACTGGCCGGAAGCCTTACAAAATGAAACTGTAGATCTGTATACTTTTTAGCAACTATAGAAACATACCTTGGGACCACGATCAACCAATTGAGCCCATTCATGTCGATTCCTCAGGCAATCCAGAACAGCCTGTGAAGGACTTGAATACGCATACCGTTCTCCATTATGCTTCCTCAAGTTATTCCAGTGCTGAAAACAGAAGCCGATAATAAAAAAGAAAAGTGTGAGGAGAAACATCCAGAGAATCACAATAGTAAGCAAACATATACTCAGAATCACAATAAGACTGTACCGGCAAGACCGCATTACAAAGTGCTTCATATGTCATGCGCTGCCCTTTGCTCATGATCTCATTGATCAAGCCTGCAGATGGTCAGTAAAAATGAGAAAGAGCTGATTACCAAGTATAAAACTACACAACATCCAGTTCTGAAGTTACTTTTTTATATAAATCTCGTGTAGAATAAATTCAAAGCTATTCAGCAGTAAGTTTAGCTACCTGGTAAAGTGCGATGAACAGGACCCCTTGCTGTGCCCGTGTCATCATCAGACAAATGCCTAGGTGAATTACGGATGGATGACATATTATGACCATTTACCTCGGTGGATGAAGACGGGCCACTGTTGGTTGACGAGGTTGGAGCTAGAGGAATATTCTTCTTGGTGGAATGCATTGCATCAGAAGATCCATTGTCTCCTCTCTTTGAAGAAGAATCTGCCGCAAATGCTAAATCCTGTCTCCTTTGATCAGGAGACATCACCCTATCTATCTTCTTAGCATCATCATCAAGTTCCCGAGAACTCCGGAAGCCCTCTCTGGAAACATCCTTATTTATTCTTTTAGAACCCTATAAATGTAAAAAGATATAGACTAGTTACAAGAAATGAACCAATATATACAACCCATGTTGCCAAAAAATAAAAAATACAAGGGATGTAAAAGGCTAACCAAACTATGATCCTTCACACCAGAACTCGAAGACCTCTTGAGTCGCAAGCTTGTAGTAGTTGTGGAAGCCAACTGAGGTAAGCTACCAGCATGACGAACACGTGGTACACGAGGTACTCTGGGAGAGCTGTTGAGTTCTTGATGCAGAAGTAGAGCAAGCTGCCAAAAACAAAAACAGAGATCATGATACAGGAATGCTGTCTCACATACAGATACACAAATAAATATGTAACGCCATTATGAAAAATGGAAGTTCAGCTCAGACCTCTTCATCGCTTAGTGTTGCTGGAGAATTGGAAGAAGCTGGAGGGTGCATAGGCTGTGTATGATTCCCCTTATGTGAATGTTGGGCATTTGGCTGGTTAGTTTTTTCACTTCTTTGAGGAAACCCTGACCCTGTAATCTTATTTTGTGTGTGTAAACTGCCCTGATTTTGCTGTCCACCAGCAGACTCACCCGAACCTGAAGTAACTACAGCGTTTAGTGCTGGAGATGCTTTAGAAGACAGTGAAACTACAGTGCCTCTGGAATCCAACACATTTCGCTTGGAAGTGGAAGAATGAGAAATCCTGCTCGGGTGAGATGCTTTTAAAGCAGAACTCCCTGAAGGTTTTGGATGATCTTTTGTAAATTTTCTAGCAAATTCACGGCTATCTTCATCCTGAGCTACATCAGTTCCAGATCGATCTCTCTTAATAGCAACATTACAGTCAGGTACTGCTCGTTTGGTTATAGTGTTAGGATTCTGAATATCTTCAGCCTTGATGCTGTCTGAAGCTAATTGTTTTGGTATAACAACATTGGGCGGTGAGGATGATTTTGGGATATTGGATGAAGCAGAAGATGACTTGCCAACACATACCACCATTTTACGCATACCAAATGGTGCAGGAGAGTTTACCATTGTTCCATCTTCACCACGGCCCAAACCATGTTTGGGTTCTGAAGAACCTGGTAGAACAGCCTTGGGACCTTCTGAGCCCTCCAATTCACGTTTAGGCTCACGAGGGATGCCTGAAGATTCGTTAGCTTTATCTGTATGGAAACCACTGGCTGTTGAACTTCTTTCAGCATCTTGAGCCTTATGGTCACTAGATTGTGAACTGCTAACTCCAGCATCATTCCCTTTAGAGTTTTCAGACACATTATCGGCATATATTATTGGTTGTTTCTCACGAAGAGGAGAAGACTGGATAGGTATGACCCCTCTGGAACTATTTTCAACCTCTTCAGACTTTACTTCAACATTAGGCAGTACTGAGCTAAGAGTCATGTCATCAATTGAACCATGGAGAGCCTGATTATCCTTAAACTCCAGTGCAGCTCTAACAGTATCTTTGATGGGAGACTTCACTACAGTCCTAGAAGAATCTTCTATGTTATTATCCAATTTATCAAGCGAGAAGCCATTTCCCTATTATAAGAAAAAGATAATCCATTTTAGTAGCACAAAAAGGTACCAAAACATGTGCACACATTCACACAAATGTAGCACCACAAGGCAAAATCATGACATCAATAGCATTAACTGAAACAGTGATAAATAATATATAAAAAAGTACTTCATTAAGAGACTTGTTTTGGAATTTGACAACACAAATGAAGCTAGGTTTCTGATTGAACAAATTTAACTACGGCACTACATTGTAATTAGCCAGGATTAGCTTATCTAAGCACACTGTTCTATTTTGGTATCAAACTAACTTCTAGGTGTTGGCATATAGAATATCTTAGTATGGGTTAACTCGGCTTTATTAGACTTACATATTTACTTTTACTTCCTAACTTTATGGCTGATGCAAGTTCAGCTGTCATTATAAGTGATGTCTTCACACATTTCAAAAGAATATAAAAGTTCTAAGAGAGTCTCCTGACTAGCACTGGTTTATCAGAAACATATGCAAGAGCACCCTCCATCCCATGTATTTTTTATAGAACTTCCATTCCCAGGACAAATGGAGGATGACCTCAATCATTTCATATATTTCATTTTAACCATTTTGACTTGTTAAGCCTATGTGATTTGTCGTCCAAACACAAGTCCAATCATTACAAATATAGCACACAGAGAATGCCTCATTTTAATTCCAACTCAAAGCCAGTCTACTATCGGCAGTTAATGTCTAACTTAGTCCATCTCCTTATAAGCAATAGTTTTCAACTTTAGATAGTAACAATAAAGCTGCAGCACTGTTTCTAAAATAGATTAGCTTTGGTTGTCTTAAGTAATGAAATGAAATTTTAAGCAGTAATTTACCATAAATAAGTGGGATACCCTGGTACAGTGAGTGATATTAAATGGTAAAGAATGAGCAGAATATTGGCACAACTAAAATCACAAACACCTGCTAAACTAAGACACTTGATAAGTATATCAAGATTAAAGCATACCTCATTTTTTGCATGAACGCTCCTCACATCATCATGTTCTGTAGGCGATGCAACAACTGCACTGATTTTGGTAGGACCATCAACCCCAGCAGAAACATGAAAAGCATCCTTTTCTTCCTTCTGTCTAGCTTCGTCTGGAAAAGTGTGTTTGGACATGTCAGAAAAGAAAGCCTCTGAAGTTTGTTCAGTAGCCATTTTCTTCCTGGGCTTCTCATCATTGTCTGGTGCAGGACAGCCATTTGATACAGATGCTTGAGGAATGTTGTCCTTTACATTCCTGTTCCTAATAATCCTACTGCCAGTCTTAGAAGATTTAGTACCTCTGTCTTCATTAAACTCCGGTTGCTTTGCATCACTGGGAGCAGTAAACACTAGTAATAAGAACAAAAACACAGAAATTGAGTCAAAGGGAACATGTCATCTACTCAGCACCATGAGATTTGAATTAGATACACCAAACAAATTCTTCCAGTTAACAATATTCTGGATGATTAGTAAGATAAAAAAACACTAAATATTGACACCAATCATCACATATAAAAGCTCGTACAATAACCTGTTTTAGAAGTATGTGCGCTTTTCCTCTTACGGTCAGCCTCCTTCTCAGCCGCTCTAGCCTTCTTCTTTCCATCCTTCAAGGACCCCGAATCTTCTTTCCTGTGCTTTCCTGAATGCAACACTACACGAGGAAGCAAGTTTCTATGTGTTACACCATTCTGCGAATGTCTCATATCTGTCCTCTTGTCACGAGAACCTTCCTCGTCTCTGCTTCTCATCCCAGCCAAAGTTGCCACAGAGGTATCCATCGCATTTTCCTTTGACAGGGAGAACAGAACTCCGGCACCTTTATCCACAGGATTTTCATATTCTTCTTCAATCCTAGCCCCGCCCTCCTCATCCCAACACGGAAACTCCTTGTACTGAAAATTAAATTTCTTCGGCACATACCCCCTGCAATTCCACAGCTGGGGTGTGAAAACTGAAGTCAACCCTCCAAACAAACTAGGGTCGCCCCCGGGGATTCCATGCACATGAACCCTTTCCTCCATAGGTCTCTCCGCCCAAAGCCTAGGACGCTGAGAAGACCCATTCGGTCCATACGCACTCTCCATCCTCAGAGTCTTGTTCGGCAGCTCAACCAACAATTGAGCCACCTCCGTCTCCTCGCTATCGTTCCTATTGTTCTTGCTCTTGCATTTATCACAAGCAAACGACTCATCCCCTTTCACATACCGCGAGCAGCGCGTGTGCACCCACACCCCACACTCGTCACAATTCACCATCTCCTCCCCATCGTCGAACGTCACCCCGCACACGCAATCCACCGTCCACGAGCCGTCCACCCAGTCGTCCGGCGGCTCCATACGGTGCGACCGCCCTTTCATAGCTTCACAATCACTTACCCTAATACCCAAATCAGATAAAACCCAGCACACAATACCCTGAAAATCCCCAAATTCAACGGTTCAACCGTTTTCACCAATCCTAGCCTCAAAACATCAATAAACAGAAGATTCAAACGATATAGATACTGCTAAACTCAAAAATCTCCACACGGCCACGAAGCTTTTGGTTCACAATCTCTTCAACACGAGACCAACCTCTCATAGCTTCACAATCACTACCCTAATCCCCAAAAACAAGAAAAATCCTAACACAATACTGAAAATCCCTAATTCCAAACCCTAATTCACCCCTCTCACCTCCAAATTCAATGGCTCAACCGTTTTCACCAATTCTAGCCTCAAAAAATCGATAAACAGAAGATTGAAACGATACAGAACCTGCTAACCTCAAAATCTCTACACGGAGACGAAGCTTTTGGCTGCGAAATATCTGAACCCTGATTCAGAGCCAAGAGAGCTCGAAGACGGCGATAGCTTGTTTTGTTCTCAAACTTCTCCTCTGCAAAAAAAATGCTAAAGAACTGATTTTTCTCATTTTCTCACACAAGAAAGAGAGCGGAACTCAAACCGATTAGATTAGATTACCACAGTTTCGGTTTATGAAACTTTTGGCGTCCGTCTCGGCCCAGGCCCATTTACAAAACCCAGCCCAAACGATGACTCAACCCTAATGGGCCTTAGAGTTTGACCCACTTGACTCTGAGTCTAAAGAGTCTGTACTGAAACTCCTGAGTCATGCTCTGGTGAGCTTATTTATTTTGAATTATTATATTAATTTTATTTTTATATAAACTGAATTTTTGGGTGGGTGGTTTCTAATACGGGTCCAAATATTAAAACCACGATCCACCCATTTATTTTTGAGCTGAAGTTTATTAAATCGCAACTCGTTGGTTGGGCCCAAACAGACTATGGGTTGGGTGGTTTTGCGGGTGGGTTGGGCCGAGAAATTTTTTTGGCCAGCCCTATTTGGGAGTATTTGAAGGGAGTGGTTTATGATATTGAGGGGGGATATAATTTTATTAATGCTTGTGGAGACTTTTGTGTTGAGGGGTGGTTGTTAGACTGGGGTCTTAAAGGCGTTGTTAAGAATTATGATCAATTCAAGAAAGAGAGATGGTTGCTGAATGATGATCGGAAGTTGGTCATGTTATGGCTTGATCTTCTTGAGGTTATATGGGAATTGGGAAATAACAACTCCTCAATTAATTTTTGTAGCACTTTCTTGAGAAAATTACTGGGACAGAGGGAAGAGGTTAATGAGGTCATCATGGTGTGTATAGGCACAAAAATGGGGTCAGAAATTACTGCTAAGAGAAAGGTTGAAGTCACAGCCATGAGGATAAAGATTGTGGAGAAATTTAATGTAGGCTACTGGTATGAAAACACCCTTAACTCAATTCCAATTTTCATTGGTGCTTATTGTCATAACAAGATTGGTATGAAGAATTTTGGAAAACTGTCAGCATATGAAAATTCTCATGCTAAATATCGTGTGCTGTCAAGTTTGGATTTCAACTATGAGGTTCTTGAGTCACAAAAAATTATTGCAGTATGATACCAATTGTTGGGGAGATTCTGGGCTTTTACCAAAGAGGAGCACCCCATGAGGAAGCCCATATACACATTAGAGCCCATTCTTGATCTAAAAGACTAGTCTAATGGGTCTTGAGTAATGTGTATATAAACTTTCTTTTCACCTCATACACTTTCAATGTGGGACCTTAGCTCTAGTGTGGATTTCAACAAGGAGGAACTACAAGCGGGTTACCTGAAGTTCAAGAAATCAATAAGATAAAAGGAAGTGGGTATGGAACAGGAACTCTTACAGTGGGATGCAAAAGAAAATTTTCCGCCAAAATGGATTGTTTTTAGCAGAGTTATTAGTACGGGAGCAGCGAGAAATAATTATTGGTTTACTCGGCATGATTGTCTTCAAATTTGGCGTTTTAAAGAATTGTTGAAGATATTCTTACAAATGATATGGAAGCCAGGAATAGCAATGATGCAAGAACCTTATGGTTCAGGCAAATCGAAACAAGGGTTTCAGGGTTACAACATTGAGGTCAAAGTTAAATTCAAAGGAATGGGGGAAAGTGAGAAGGAACATCGATGTGAAACTAAATGGGTCTCGGGTCATTTCTCAAAGGATGGAGAGGCTCCAAATATGACATCAACAAACAAGGTAATCTTGAGAAGAATGCTAGAGAATTCAGTTATTCAGATAACAATTCTATTAATCTTATGTTCTGCTGAACCTGTTTTAAAATGGAAAGACAAGGACTGTGCAATATACTTGGTGGTTTTACTAGCAACCAAGAAAACAAGAGGCATTTTGCCAGACGTTGATGTATCTCGCATTATGGGATTGATGGTCGTTCTTGGTGAGGTTTTTTTATTCTTATGATGCAAGTAATCTCAAGTTGTTACAACTTGCTGTCAGTATCTATAGGAGACCAGTGAAGTTGACAACAGATGCACAACAAGCAATGGAATTCATTCATGGCAGTAACAAGGTGAATCCATACATGATCCCAGCTGAAATAAAAGGTGAAGTGGTGATAACTCAAGAACCAAATTGTGTCGGCTCAAGGTATGAAACACTTGGGCCTATCTCAGACCATTATTTGGTAAATGTTTCCTTAGCAAACTACTTAATACTATATGAGAATTCTGGTAATTGGGAAATGAGAAGGGGAGATATCACATGCAAGGTGGAATTGATATTCATTAGTGGGAAATTAAAAAAATTGGAAGGCCGGAAGGCAAATTGTCACACACACAAAATTCACGCCTTTTTTACCGCGTGAAAAGTGTGTGTGTGTGACCCTCGAGCGCTTGAGCGCGCCCGCGAATGCTCCTCCACCATGGGGTTGACACCACCAGCCAACCCAGGCCCGTCATGTCGTAGCTACATCCAACTACGAAGCAGGACCACATCGGCAGTGGCGCGCCAGATTTGGAGGCCATACCGTAGAGAAATCGAGGAGCACAGAAGATTCCCCTCGTCACATCCACTATCGAGTGACGATGGGGGTTGCTTAACACCATCCGAGCCTCAGAGCATAGGATGCAGAAGACGATCCCGTTACGCCAACACCGGTCGGCAATGCACCACTGGGGTGTGCATTGCGTGCGCCATGAGATCCAAGGGATCACCGAAGATGACCCTCGTCGCATCCACACCCGGACGGCGACGCGTCCAAGGCGTACGTGTCGTGTGAGCCGCGGGGACATACCGTGCTAACACGACTGGCCAACCTGTCCTCGGGCCGAGAGTATGCCCCAAAACCGTACAGGGGACGGAGCTCCTTCGAAGACGAACCGAGCGAGGGACAAAGCGTCCCTCACCCCTAAGGCGATCATTGACACGCCGCCCTACCGATCGTAGTCATCGGAATCCTACCGGCCCAATAGAGCCGGACCCCAAGGTGCGTCCCCAACCCATTGTGTTCAGGGATGCATGAAGCGAGGCAGTTCCCCTTACTCGACGCTCACAAGTAGATGGAACCTCAACTCAACAAACCTACCGCCAATCGCCCGTGTATGGGAACGGCCCTTGGCGGGCGGCCCAAGACGACCACGCAGCCAAGGTGGAGCACGCCAAGAACCCGCGCCGGCCACGGACCCCAACTCCCCTCTTTGGGCAAGTCGGGCGCACACGAGCTACACTAGTCCGAAGCCGGCCCGATCCAGTCCAAGCGCGCCCCAAGGAGTCCAACACTCATGTCCGCCAAACCAGACCGTGGAAGCCCATGTTTGGCTCGCACTCTAACCTGGCGGCCTCAAGTGGAAGCATGCAGTCGCGGAAACCCTAAAGGAGGCTAGGGCGAAAACCCTAGCTGCCTATCTAGCTTGCTGCCGAAGTTGTCCATGCGTTGAGGAAAGACTTGCACAACAAGGCTCCTAAAAAGAAGGAGCCTCCCAAAATATTATGGTAATATATTTCTTACCATAATATGTCAATATAGAATATTCCTATATTATAGGAATATATTGGAGTAGATTATTTTCCTCTTTTTGTAAAGCTAGTGCTCTAGATTTAGAACTAGTATAAATAGGAGTTCTCTATTTCATTGTAAGGCATCGAAAAAAAGCCAAGAGTACTGTTCAGTCCCC
>JAYMTS010000091.1:0-14679 GCA_036898005.1 Geranium phaeum
ATAGTAGGAAATGAAGAGGTAAAACAAAGTTTATATGGTGAACTTGTGCTCGGTAAGGGAATACCTTCTGGTTTGGACGAGGAACTTGCTAAGGAAGCAAGGAAAGCAGGTAAATTTTGGTTAGGTCGTGTATTTATTCAGTTAGTTGTAGAAAGTTTCATACTGAAGACTCTTTACTTTTCTCATGAGCAGCATCTGCTGAGAAACAAAGAATAGCAAATGAGGTTGCAGCTATGCTAAAGTTGAGTGTTGAAATTGATACTAGCTCAACTGAAAGGTTAGTCCTATCCACCTCACTTCTTCGCTTTTCATTTCATGCATATATCTGCAAACTCTCTTGGTAATATATTCACTAGCGTAATTCAGATGGAAAATACCAAAGCCTTAATGTTGTAAACTGTCTTTAATTTCTTATATGAGAAGGGAAAATTGTTTACAAATAGTACGAAAGGAAGAAATATATCCTTATGGTATTGAAATCATGTAAGGCGATATACAATCCTTAAAATACTGCTGCATGTCACATTTGGGTGTAATGGTCTGCAGCAAGGAATTTGGATAAGACTTAGCATCACAAATTAGCAGCTTGCGATATAAGTTATAGAACCAAATTATATCATAAGTGTCAGTTCAATTTGTTAGTCGCGCTGAACTGATATTCTGAGGGCCATCCAGTCTGCAGAAGATTGTGGCTACATTGTGCTCAGGAGCAGAATATGCAGGGTTGCCTGTCTCCAATTGTGTCCTTGTTGCAGGAAGCCAATCTGGAGTTGCTGCAGCTGAGCGGATAAGCATGCCATGTGTTATTGTGCGGAGCAGGTACTGTCTTGTTTATACACTTGAGAAGCACCAAAACTGCACACGCGCATTATCTGCTTCTTCTTTTTCCTGTAAATTACTCTTTATATACCACCCTGCCGTGCAATTTATAGACTATGATCTTTAGTCTCTATAGTTTGTTTTAGTGCATCCTAGTGAACCGTGTTCAATAATTCTCCATGTACTGGGAAATTGCTGCCTATCAAATCATAAATTACCTGTCTTTATCGCACATGATAGCCTAGGTTCTTGTTCAACTAATCCTCAAGGAAGATAATGTATGACAAAGCATACGTAGTAAGAACCCAAGTTATAGTCTTAAGAAATTAGATAGAAATATGACTTCATCAGATATATATATACTTTTTTATTGATCAGCAGATTTCATCAGATATATGATACCATTGTTTTGCTACTTCGTATGTGGTCCATTGGTCAAGCTTGGATTTACAGTAGATTGGTTGTATTTTACCCTTTTGACAAATTCATCTTTACATGTATGTATGGATTCACCATTTCTATTATCATCTAATAAATAGATGTAAATATCAATCCATTGCTCATATCTTCCATTTCATTTCTAGTGTGACTGCCAGAGCTGAGTTTCCTTCAGCAAAAGCTGTAATGGATGGCTTTGGAGGTGCAGACCTGACAATCTCTAGGCTCCGCCAGAAGCTAATGTCATAAGAAGATTTGTGCAAGACTGATTGTTGTAAAACCTGTTAACTTTTTGTTGCAATATGGAAGTTAAGGTAGTCTAGTCATGTCAAGCAAGTGAGATTCTACTCCTCACATGCCAAAACTAAATGTAGTAGATTAGATACATTCTCCCTCTATGTTTTGTACATTAATCAGTTCTTGTACTGTAGTGTTGTGTTACCTTTTCAGAATAATACGGAGGAATGTATTTAGATTCATTGGAACCAATTACAGAGAAAGCTACTTAATTTCTCCTGTTCTGATAACTTCACTACCAAAATCAATTCCAAGAATGGGCCTGCTCTTGGGCCTAATTGTAGTGGTGGATGGGCCAGCTGACGGGTTTGATTATGAGGATTTAAACATACCTCCTCGGAAATTGTTGGGCAGGTCCAAGGCCAAATTCAAAGGGCTTTCCAAATCGAAAAAAGTCCTCTCATCGCTCAAGAATGGCCAAGGGATACCCATTCCATTCCACCGAAGAGTTTCCACTCTCCGTTGAGGCCTCAGTTCTTACTTTCGTGTATCTTAATAGTCGAGATAGTGCTACTCAAACTTGGAACATTTGCAAGTTTTTGGGTGTTACAAGCTCCCTTTCCGATTCTGCTATGATTCAAAATCAATCCATGACCCCACTGAGCTTTTAAAGGAGGCTTGTACCCTTGTTGATCTTTGAATCAACCATAAGAAACAGCTCATGCTTGATCTAGTTTCACCTGGGAATTTGAAGATTGCATTGTTCTTGAACTACATATTCAATGATGGCAAAAGCAGTGCTATGTATCAACCCTTACTGCCTTCTCTTGCAAGTAAACTAAATAAAGTGACAGTACCCACAACACATGCTAAAAAGATAACAAATAGTAACTAGTTCATATGTATTATGTTTCTCCCACGATCTCATTTCCATTTTCATCCCTGAATTATTCTGGTAATTTGTTACACATGGAGCCAGGCATTTAAATAGGCCCCATCACCTTATAATTTCTTTCAAAAGAAAGATGATTATAAATATATAGAAGCATGGAGAAAGACAGTAGTCAAGTCAACCAACAAGCCTTCCACTCTTGATACACATTTTACATTCACGACTTAAGTTTTCATCACAGCACTTAGAGTTTCTTGACCAGCAGGCCGTCTGTGTGTCAAACTAGGGCTTGAATATTCAGTGCTGGAATCAGCTGACGATATATTAGATGACTCGGGAATTGAGCTCCTCACTGAACTTGCTGGAGTGGTTTCACTCCTGAAACTCTGTGAAGCAAGGGGTTGTGGAGGCCTTAGTCCTTGAGGAGGTGTTGCCTGTACCTGACCTTCTTCAGCAAGCTTTTTTAGAAGATTCATGATAGTTGGAAGAAATCTGGTCGAGAGGGAAAGTATCCCGGGCAGCTATTCACACAGAAAAACACGGACAAAATTAAGTGGCAGTTTTTCTTCAAAAAGCACAATACAATAACATCTATCAGACAGCGAATCAATTGAGAATTTTTAATAAAGAATAAATCTTGTGTACGTACAAAACCATGTCGAAACTCCCCAGAAACATTCATTTGTACCCACATGGCCTTGAAAAGTAAGTATCCAACAAACAAAAGCAAGAGCCAAAGCGGATTCCTGTATCATTGAAAGAAAAATGTCAAACAAAACTAGACTGACAAGATAAAATGATAAAACATTGTCACAGGCCGCAGCAGAAACTAGTAAGATTTGGCAGTAATTACTTTAAAACGAGCATAAATTCATTAAAACCAAGAATAATCATTGCAGCAATTGCCCAAGGAGGAGGTAACCAGTTGTTATTCCGCTTGAGAGCCTCCTGAGGAACAAATCAAAGCGTGTCATCTGTAAGTTTATTCATTACAAGTAACAATAAAATAAAAGGATCACAGTGGGCTCAATCATAAGCAACAGATAAGGTACAATTAAAAGCAGTAAGCATTTTGTCATTTTATAAAGCATCCTAACAACTAAAAATGAGAGCAATACATGATTTATCTTAAGTAGATTGCCATCCCCAAAACTTATACTTGTTTAGTTGCGTGTTTCATTTTGCATTGAAAATGTCAATTTATTATGACCGCATCCCCCCTCAATTTATTATGTGCTTCAGTACCAACAGCAATAGACAACTTTTACTTTGCCAGTGTAACATTAACATTCACACCATCATAGAACAAGTTTACATTATGTAATTCATGATTTTGAAACAAAGTTTTAAAGGTAAAAAGGTGAGACATGCATGACAAACCGGAAATAATTAAGATTTATACATTGGTAACCCTAAATTGCCAAGGGAAACAAATTATTGAAAAAATTGGAAGGTCAACAATCAATGTAGATATACCTGTGCTGAAATAGCTTGTGTCACTGTATATTCAGTTTCTGATTTGAATTGTCGCCACAATGACTTACATTGCACTGGCGTAATCAGCGTATCCTTTGGTGAAATCTAGTTTGAAATTCATGGCGTTATTAAGAGATCAGTAGATTGACAAAAGTGGGTTCAGATGAGAAGGCACAATATTGTACACATCATTACCTCCTCCCATGTGCTAGAGGCAAGAGGATCTACAGATCCACCTACTATGCTCCTATCTTGTGAAGACGGAATAGAAACAGTTCCATCCATAAGGGAGGAAACAATAATATTTTCTATACTGTCTTGCTTCTCATCTAAGCGTAAGGCAGCCATCACAGATAAAAGCTTCAGAGACTGAAATAAAATTATAGAAGACATCAGATATATCTATCAATTAATGTATGCAAAGAAATAGTAAGCTCCCGTTTTTAAGGTCCAGGGTATTTACTTCAGAACGTGCATATTTTGTAATTGCTTTGATGTCTTCCTTTCCAGTCCAAACCCTAGGCATTGACTCATCGTCATGATTGAAGACAGTGGAAAACCTGCGAAATTTTAGGCAAGATCATCAGAAAAATACAGTAAATAAGATTAAAAAATTCAAAACTTCATATCCAAGTTAGCAACCTATCCTTCATGCGGATCAAGATTTTTCCAGCTTCTTCTCGAGCTTTCTTTTCCACTAAACTCTTTGCATACTCTTGTAAGCTATGCAGCATTTTGTCTTCAATTTCTTGGTCCAGCTCAAAACCAGCAATGACAAAAGAAAACTCGGACAATGAAGCATCTGTCTCGCGTCTAAGCAGCTTCCTCACTGAAGCCCAGGTGTCTTTTCCACCTGCCTCGAAGAGGGATTCTACAGGTGCAGTCAGTGCTTCAGAAAGCCGTTTCTGCAAAACAAAGACACTAGGTAATTTTAGTGAATGTACAGAATAAGTATTAACTGTGCACATCAATTAAGAAATCACCTCATATTTAACTATTGTCTCTGACAATTTCGCGCTACGAACTGATGATGCATGCACATCAATATCACGGCGAACTTTTTCCCTGACTTTCGAAACATCCCAGTTAGCTTGTTTGACAGCAACATCTGAAAAAAGTAGAACGCATCTCCATGAACATAGGAAGCTTACAAATATATTATGGAATTACGGTTATCTACGTGATCTACTAACTAAGAAAATGATCATGAAAAATTTCAAGTTAGTAAGGTTTGAGCGTGACCATGCCATACAACAAATACACTTAAACCACACAAATCTTTTTATCTAAGTTTGAGCATCACTGAAAGTAACAATACCTGCACATCCTTCATCAAACTCATGCATGCAAGACTGGATACAGCTACGTTCAGCTATGGCAAATCCTTCCCCTTTATTCAATGATTGCTCCAGCCTAACCTTGAAGTTTTCAAGAGCTTTAGCACGTAGATGACCCATCATTGTAGTGTAAGCAGGGTACACAAACTGGACATTCACAAAACAGAGATCAACAAGATTGCACATTCGGTACTAAAAACCAAGAAAATGTAATTGAACACCACAGCTAGTGCAATTTCATGGTGCTAGTAGTGATAGATCAAGGATCAAAGACAGTATACATCTAACACTTTTGATTCCAGATATTTCCGTTTTGCCTTTCGCACACCATCATCGAAGTAGATTGCCTCGTTATCATACCTGTGAGATAAAAATGACTCAGTAGCATGACCAGGCTGGACAAAGAATAGTCACGGATAATAGTAATAAAACACAATATTGCATATCTTTTGGATAACTATAATTAGAACAAAAAGGCGTAACAGGGTACACTTAACAGCAGAACCAGTCAGTGTAAGTTCAGTGAATGTTCAGATTTCGATAGTGGAAGGCAATAATCTAGGATGGTCTTTCATATTTTGATTTGTATCATACCTTTCATCTCTGAAAGATAAAGAGCATCAATACACAAGTTTGGAGAAGGACAAAAGTACAGAATCTTCCAATATACAAAGGAATATTATTTAAAGTTGATACAAACACAAAATTGTTTTGGCCTCATGCAGTATATATTCTCCAAATCAGAAGAAAAGCCTAAGTGATATGCTAAAATGTAAAGCATTCCCAAAGAAAACAAAATAATCTTATGTACCCTTCATTTATAAAATATGATCCTTAATGACACTCATATTCAGACTAAAATCAATCATTTGATTACTAGGGCTATCCATAACTGCATTTCCATGGATACCAACCCTCCAAACTAAAGGCCCCAACCCAATCCATTCTCCACTCATCATCGAAAACGTGACACTTTCAATCTCTTGATATCCTGGTTTTTCATACTTCCAACTTCCACCTGACCAAGCATTCCCAAGAATTTGTACCATTCTGCATAACCAGGAAAACCACGCTCGTTACTGTTTCCTACCTTCCAGTTTGTCAATTACATCTCTTACACAACATTTGTGCACAACCTCACCAGAAAATCCTGGTTGCAAATTACATTCATTTGGCCTCAACCTAACACCAACATTTGAAATGAAGGGGATTCAGCTCACTCCGTCCAACAAATTTGAGAGCTAAATTGAAGGGAAACTACCCAATAGGAAACACCTCAAACTTTTGTTATCCTTATTTTCAATTTATCTAACAGTCACTCAGATCACCCATACATGTGCCCAGCCTGAGCCTTCTGGTAACCTAACAAAATTTACTGTCTTAACTTGCTCATTTATCTCTATCCACAACATCATATATTTAACACTTTGCTAAGATAGTAAGAGTTAGAGAAGGATCAACATCATACTTAATCTTATTTACATCATATGATGATGAGAACTTACTCTGAAATATATTTCTCCAAGACCAAACTCAGCTTCTTTCCAAAACCTGGTATTGGACCAGCTTCAACAGCTTCCTCTAACGCCAACCAGCCCTACATAAATCCCAACAAGAAATGCATGTTACAGAGTTTCCCAATCAAATTAAAAGTACTTGAGAAACTATATATAAATGCATAGTACCTCATCAGAGGCCAATCCACTGAGCTTCTCATTAGCAATCTCTTCGCATCTGACAGTAGCAACCATTACCTGTTAAAATGAGCAAGGTGAAAACCAAAACAATCATTTTGGCAAAAGCACAGACTAGCCAAATAAAGACCTTGTGAGCAGGAAGATCCAGGTCCTTGTTCTCTTTAATAACTTTCCAGATTTGCTGAGCACTAAAAGAAAACCCAGAGGCAGGGACAACACCCCGTCTATCACCAGCTAGTCCTCCAGGGGAAATAGAATGGAAAAATCTTTGCCTTAATTGGCCAACCTGTAACATACGCCAAACACTGGATAAGTAATAAAAATGAAATTCCGCCAACATACAATCAAAAGAGTTTGAGATGCATATTTGGGCAGTTATGTGGACATTTTAGGCAGTGTTTGTGATGACTTATAATAGTTACTACATGCGGAACTTAGCACACTGCTGTTCCTGTTAGAAGCACTACCTCCTCCTTAAATTTTTCCTCCTTCTCTTCATAGCTGGATAAAGCCGTAACCTCAACCTTTAAAACATAAAATGATTGATCAGAAAACAAAATTCAATGTGTACACTGGAATGGTAATCGAACACGTTTAATAAATCAGATAGCTGATATCTTACATTAAAAAAATCACTGAGAGGAGTATTTGTATGTGCCGCAGGCTTAGGAACAGAATCCCATATCTAGAGAAACTATAGTCAGTGCTGGGAAAAAAGGTGGAGAACAAAAGTGATCTCATAACTGTAACCTGACCGCAAGAAATACAAAGAAAAATACCTTCTGAATATCATCCCTTAGAATAGGCTCCAAACGTTCAAGAGGGGTCTACGTACACAGTCAAAAACAGGTTAATGATCTCAACTTTTATACATGGGTCTACGAGTATTTGGCAACATCTAAGATCACTAAGTGACTCAAAACCTTTGTTTTATCACGTATGACAAACAGCAATGTAGTTTTCCGGGGGCTGAACAATCTCATCATGACCTGCATAATAAACAGAAACTAACTATCACGTTTGAACTCTCCATGAAATGGTGACTAAAGGCAAAAACTTGTGCATGGGGTACCTGAAAAACTGTTTTCAGAAGAGGTTTATTTGAAGCTTGCTCTCGACCAATATCATGGCACCACCTGGACACAATCCAATATCCAATACAAATATAAAAGTATTCTCCAATAAATTAGACATCAACATACATGCATAAAATATATGTTTATGCTTAAGCATTTGCTTGTAAACATGCATGGTATCTTTACCCTATACTCAAATTTCAATAAATAAAATTAAAAGTGTGGTATTTAATTAGATAGTGATATTTTTATTACTTATTTCAATCCAAAAGAGAGAAAACCTTGGAAATCTGACTAATGTAGCACTTATATATTCACATGACCCAGCAAATAAATACAGCAAATAAAATGCCAAACACAATGTATATCACAATGGAAAGCACACAAGTCAAGAAATTGCCTACAATGTACCAAGAATTTGGCAACTCCTAAAGTTTCAAGACGAGACTGAATTTTAAGTGGAATTAATGTATCACTTAAAAATGGTATAAGGTATTGAAATATTATGATTTATTTCAATGGAGAACCCAATTGCAACAGACTAGGAACGTCACAAAAAACTGGCAAGTGATGTACAATTATGTTGTTTCTGCTTTATAATAAACATTGGCTGCTGTAAACAATGTTGTTTTCTGGTTTGCCCGGAGTGCCTAAAAAGCATTGGAAACAAATACTAAACGTACAAACTTACATGTTAATCAGTACAATGTCAGCAATTGCCAGAGCAAATAAGGCACTTTGTTTCTCAAATGCAGTGTCATCCTGAAAGTAAAACAATCCCAAGGTCGAATGAGTACGGATAGAAGTGCATTTTCTTTCCAATAATATATTCAGATGTAGAGACAAAAAAAACTTTACTAGCGTGAAAATAATGATATTCCATTCAAATCAATTGCATCACCGTGTAACAGGGGTGGGGAACTAAAGCAGTGAAGCTTAACCCTAGTTACCAGAACAGACTTGTCTAATAGCTTGAAGCTTAGAAAGATTCCAGTGAGGATTTTTTATTTCATATGTTCACACAAATAAGATGGAAAATACCAAACACTTGAGTAAATGTGCAAGAGTTTGTATGTCTAATCCTTTTCAATTTTATCATCGCTAGCCAGAAATCGGATTCTCAAGTCTGGTGAAACCAATTGACAAAGTATATAACTTTATTTTCTTTTATTCACAAGAAAGAGCTTGTATGACTTTTCAAGAACTTTTTGAGTAGAAATATTAACACCATACTCCTATCTAGTAAATTAACCATCAAAACTTAGACGCTGCAATGATAAGACCGGTGGCTCAATAAAATAAAGGCCTTTACAATTCTAATAAAAGTTTCTTCGAAATTAAAATCCATAATGAAACAATTTTCTAACAGAAAGAACAAAATGTAACTCTTACTAAACTCTTAACAAAAGAAACAGCCAAGGTCTTACTAACAGTGTCGGCAATTATAAATTGATCATTTCACCACAGGCTTCCAACAGAATGAAAAATGCCAAGAAATACAAGGGAGCACCAGAGTTCTAAAATGTAAAAGTTGCAATGCATTTACTCCTTATTGGATGAAACCCGGCCGGCTTAAGCCAACAAACCTTTTGCAATGATCCAGCAACAAATATACTCCAAATTCAAAATAAAAAACAGCATAGAAATCTTGAGAGCCACTTTTACATACATGGTGCACAGTGAGGAGTGACTACTGCCATGGAAAAGCTGAGAATGCATAGATACAAGTTCTAGAAAACCTAGCTTTATTCAACTATTTTCACATTTATAAAGAGAAGTAAATGTCTAGTTACCTCGCCTCGTTCCCTTCCATCAGTACCTTCCAAGTCCATGCCAATTGTGCAAGGCTCAATCCCAATACATTTTGCCATCCATATACCCTTGGTTGTTTGACTTCTGTAATAAATAAAAGGAAAACAATGAACCAATAAAGAGTTTTACGTATCAAAAAATGAACAATAACAGAAGATTAGAAGTATATAAGAAAGAGAATGAAACTGAAACGCACAAAAAAAATCTTGCAAAACACGGGAAACAATGACGATGGTCACAGAAGCATCTGCCACCAATGAGGCAAAAGACGGACGGACATGGCACACAACTCCAACTGTATCATCAGTTTAGATGCGGAGTGGGCCACTCACATGATCACGGCCAGAATTAGCATCCTTGTGTTTCAAGGAAAGGCTTGCAAATTGGGAATCCAGGTCTCTACTGCTACTTCGCCGATGGCTAGAAGGTGGGTGTTGGGGTTGTGGCTGCTGTTGCTGCTGATACAAGGCTCGGAGCCTCCCAATTTCCCTCTCCAATACCTCCTGTTCCACTGAGAACAGCTGTGTATATTCAATTTCCTCACAACATTGAGAAGTATATAAGAGCAATACATTTTTAGCAATCAACTTATGGATACATCAGCCTTAATATTTATCAGTCACTTTCTGGTAAAAGTAATGCATATATAAACCAGTCCACGCAACGGGGAAATTATAATTTCAGCATACAGCTCTCGGGAAATCATTTCCTAAACAATGCTTTTAGCTGCGCCAAACCACTTCCAAAAAGAAACTATAAGAACAAACAATTGTGGCATGCCATACACTAGAAAAAACTTATCTCATATATGGACTTTTTGCTCAAGAAAGTTTTTGAGTCAAGGGGATTCTTGACGTTCCCTGGAAATTGGGTAATCCTAAGAACCATGACAAAGAAAATCTGCATTTTCTCAGTAGAAGTGCATCAATGTACCAATTCTACAATAATGATTGAGTTGTGCTTATGGCTTCCAAAACTGTATTGCAATGAACTACAGTATGAAAATTAAAAATATTTATCCAGATTTAGTCTAATGCAGACTCTTACTAATTCAGTTCCTTGCTATTAAAACGACCAATGTGGGTGCTGAAGCAATATAAGCAGAATGAAAAATGCATCATCAAACTCTTAACTATTGAAGGAGAGGAAACTGGAAACATACAGTATTTAATGATCTTCTCCTGGGCTATACTTTCTAAACGTTGCTTCAGAGCTTTGTTCTCCATACTCAGAATGAGATTCCGTTGGTTGAGAAATTCAAGCTCAGCAGAGACTTCAGATCCTTCTGCCTGTTTGAACAGATACATATTTAACATCAGAATATTTCCCCTGAAGCATGTAATCTTGTTAATTGGAAACACAATTGTCATTGCAATTTAACTTCCAATGATCCTTGCCTGTAAAGCTTGCACATTTCTTTCCAGCTCAGCGATGTATTGAAGCTTCCGTACCCGTGACCGTTGTGCGAATTGCCTGCATCAGATGCATTTACACTTCATCAAATATAGTACATGTTTACAGAATTAACTAAATTTTCTTAAGTGTACACACTTTTAGTAAATTATACCATCATTTATAGCTGATAAAAAAGAAATACCATCATTTATATTTTCCATATAGATAATATAGTAGAACTATAATTAGCACAACAAAAATCTAACAGTGACAACAGATCCATCAGTAGGCATGTATCGAAATCTAAAACCTACTCCTAGTTGTTACAGTGTAGTTAGGTATACAATTTACGAAAGATCATAAACGGCAAGATTGGATGTTCTGCAGACTGCAATTAAGTATAATTCATTATATGTTTCACTTTTTAGACACCATTAGAAACTGCTAGGTCATAATCCAAATAACAAATTGATAAAAATAGTGGACATCGCTATAAACCAAAAACTATTTACTAATATCACAAGCAGGTCAATTAATAATATAAAGAACCTCTGCGAAAAAAGCATGACAATAATGAAAATGTAGTTCTAAGCAGTATCAGTAATAACTAATTTTATTCAAGAGATCAATGCGCCAAAAGCAACAGATATGTAATAAAAGAGATAGGTATAATGTCAAAATGAAAACCCAAATGTTGCATTGTGCATTGTATCGCAGCCGACATATGAAGTACATAAATAACTATGGGTGGAGAAAACAATAGAATAACATACTGCTTAGCCCGTTTTGTATCTGTGTCAGATGCAGATGAGTTAACATAAGAACTATCTTTTTTCTCAGACAAAGTTTTTGAATCAAACGAACTGGATTCATAGAGGTCCTGCTTTTCGCTGGCTGTAGACGGAATCCCATCTGCCTCATGTTGCGCTGCTGATGATCCTGTACTTTGAACAATCATATTATCCCTAGCGGAGGGTTGGCTCCTTGGACAACTCATGGCATTGATAGATGAATCCCATGGCCTATTATTTTGTTTAACCGAATTTGCTTCAGCGTAAAAACCAGCACGCCGAGCATCTCTGGAGTGATCAAATTCTCGAGACCAGGAAATATTTCTGTTCTTGTAGTCATCCTGGGTTGAATACTCTACGGTGGAAGCATTCATTGCATCTACATATGCAAACGAGTCACTTGATGAGCGTCGATGACCTCCCCTGTGCACAGGTGTCTCTGGTTCCTTAAGAAGATCATCAAGCCAAGAAGGTTGCTCTTCCGTGAGAAAGCTCTCCGAGGAAGTACGTTGGTGGTTCACATTCCCCTCTCTGGGCTTCTGAACAGCTTTTGATCCAACTGGAAGACTCGGGAAATAATCAACATACGCCTGAGAAATGCTAGGAAATGGACTTTTGGGGGGAAGTAAAGCATGCTTTCCAGAGTACATGTTTCTGATGTTCGACGATCCCCTGGAATTTGCCATATCCTGAGAACTACCAGTTACTGTCAGAAAATCAAAGTATAATTGGAAATGTAGATGACACCATTTTTCTCACATATTGCCAAAAAAGCATAGACCTTTCTTAAGAAACACTCAAGATGTATCTAGTAAAATACTTGTATACTCAATTTAGTTATTATAATTTATACACGCATCACTCCAACATCAATGTAGTGCATTTATACAAGGAAACATTGAAGCTTGAAGTAAACATAATTTTTAGCTCAATCAAATAACATGATTCATAATTCATCAACAAAATAAATGGTAGTATAGCTCCTAATCTAGCAGGAGCCAGGATAGTGAATTGCAAATTGCATATAAAATGAACTTTTTTGTGCTTCTAAAACAATACAAATGTGGAATCATATAAAGGGGGCAGTGTTTAAAGTCAGAAAATTTATCCAAAAAAAAATCAACTTCCATTCGTTCCCCACATTTTCTCAGTTTCCAATCAGACCATAGAGGCAATTCCAATTCAGAAACGGCAACAAGCCCTAGAAATCAAGCCACTGATTCCACGGCACGAGACATCGCAATGTGAAGAACAATAACCCAGAAACTCACAAACCAAAACCCAATTGAACAAATCAACCGGAAACAAAAAAAAACCCAGATTCGTTTCCGGAGCCAGAAATGGGAAAATCAACGCAAAGCTCACCTCTGCGAATGCGATTGAAAATTGATGATCTTTGAAATGCAATGCGCGAAGAGAGGTTGGGATGTGGAAAATTGAAGCTCAGTTGTGCAAATATTTAGGGTTTGGTTTCCTCCTCCGAAGCTTTCTCTCTCTAGATTCTCTCTCCTGTCGTTGAAGTCTGGTCCTGTCCTCGCTGGCTTTGGGTTGAATAAGGAAGGAAAGGGGCTTGATTGAAAATTAATAAAAGTGTGCGTACCTTTTTACAATTTGTCGTTATTCAAGTCTTTTTGTATTTCACTTTTGACCTCATTGGAATTACAGTTTTACATCTGCAACCCTATTGTCAATCTTGAGGTAACTGAAAGACATTTCGGAAGCATTGAGCTTTTAACAAATATTTGACTTGTTTGGCGGTGGAGGGCTCCGATAGGAACGGGGCTGAAGCTCAATGTGGATGGAACGGTAGATTAGCAGGTCGGAACTTACGGGGTAGATCTGATTCTTAGAGACAGTAGAGGAAGGGTCATGGTGGCCAAATGTTTCTCGAAGTCAGGAGCGACGGACCCAACCATCGTGGAAGCTATTGGAGTCAGGGAAGCTCTGACTTGGAAGGCAGAGGAGCACTGATCGGATGTCAGGGTCGAAAGCGATTGCTAGAGTCTGGTGTGGGCCATTCAGACATCAAATAGGCAGTCGAGCCAGTGGGGCTTACTTGTCAGGGACTGTCTTCACCTTCTCGCGACCACCCCCTCTCTGGCTGTCTCCTTTGTTAGGCGTGATGCCAATAGAGCGGCTCATATTTTGGTCAGAAGCTCTCATGTTCAGGGTGTTTAGACTTTGGGTGTAGGGTCTGTCCTACCCAATTTCTTAAAGACCGTTGTTTCGAACTATCATTAATTAATATATCTAGTTTACTTTAAAAAAATACCAAGCAAGTCTTATTATTTCTTCATCCACAATAATTTTTCTCGGTAATGAATATCATTCACATGTTTTATCATCTCATAAAATATTACACACAATTTATATGACATTCAAAAGAGATAATTCTTTAGAATGACTAAATTATCATTCGATTCTACCATAACAAAACAATCTCACCGTTCTATTTCTATTATTTTGAATAAATAAATATTTTCTAGTAAAGAAAATAGAAATCAGACTAATTTTATTATTAGAAGTATATAGTATAAAATGGGATATGATATTTCATTTCGACCTAAATAAACATTATATTGTTATTCCCACATTGCGTATAGCATATACTCAATGTCATCGATATCATAAAATCTACATTGAACATAGTTTGTTGTCATCTTATATTCTTAGAGAGATATTAGGATACATGCATTGATTCAAATGAGG
>JAYMTS010000092.1:0-14661 GCA_036898005.1 Geranium phaeum
CAAACTTAAAATACTGATCTTAAAATGAGATTTGAGCGAGTGTACTAATCTGTAATTATTCATGCTTTCTGATAATATTTGTATTCTCTCTTAAAAAAAAGAGAGTTTTGCTGAGATATTTTGAAGCTTTTATGTCTCCCTGTTTATCAGCTGCTCGAAATTTGTGTGAGTTTGTAGTTTCACAACCTTGCCTGTGCTGTGACCCATACCTCATTGCTTTTGACTACCTCAAGTAGGCAGAGAGGACCATAAACTCTTTATTTAAGCGGCGGCGCGTGAAGAATAAAAACAAATGGAACGAACAGTGAGAGTGAGAGAGGTGATGTGAGTGATGACGTGTCGACTTCTGAAGAATATTTATTTTGATACTTTGCTCTCTCTCTCGCTCTGGACATAACATTATATATGTCACTTCTTTCTTTGTCGGCCCAACTGTTTTTGTGTCCGTGTGTAACTGCTTACGTCACACTCACTCCTCCACTTGCCACCAATTCCAATTTAACTATTTCTCTTCCTAAGTTCATTCACTTATTCGCAAATACTTTCATTCAAGTGTATATGAAATAAAATAACATAATCGTGTACTAAATGATCTCAGTTACGAATAAAGATTAAAATTGTCAAAATATAATTTCAAAAAACAAAATATTGGATTAACCGAACTTGAATATCAAGTAAATATTTTTTCAAGTATCAAAATAAAACGGATTTGAGCAACAACAAAAAAGTATCTGATTTTCCTAAATTAAAGGCTTTAATTCAGGCATTCGTGTATCCTAGTAGATTCTCCAAAAATATGAGTGTTTGAAAAAGAAAGAAACAAATATGCACATCTTTTTTTAATCACTTTAGTGAAAAGAGGAAGTGATTAGGAAATGGTATTGAAATAATTAAGGTATATAGCAATAGCAGTCAATGCATTGGCAATTATGTGTAAGCAAGTTGTTATTAGGTCCACCAGTGGTCCCTTGATATGATATTATTGTTATTTACTATTCCCGATTAACATTTTGTAGCCATCAATTATGCAACATTTTCAACTGGCCACATATTTTTTTCGTGACACTCCTTCAACGTAAGGGCATGAATTGATGTTGAGTGGGATTGAGGTCTGCTGAAGTTGAATTAATTTTTGGTTCCTTTACGACCATCAAATTAAAAGTAAGTATGATGCCTAAGTCTCTCATTCATTCGTATTAATTCTTAGTCTACACATCCAAGAGTTAGTGTGGCGCCAAAGTCTTATCTCATTCATTCGTACTAAATTTTAGCATACACATTCAAGAGTGAGTGAAGCATCCTTAAATTTATTGGCTTGAGAGGCATTTTTATTATGTCGTATTAGATCTGTTTGTTTCTGCCGGAACTGAAGTTGGGAATAAACACATGTCCATTTTTATGAGAGTTTATGAAAATCAAATTAGTTCAATCAGCTGAATAAATAAATAATTAAAATTTGAATTGATAATGAGTGGTCAGGCTGGTCTTAACCGACTGAAGAATTAAATTTGTTTAGTTATTCGTTATTTTTGTTTTTTTGAAAGAAATCTATTGTTTGTTTCCTTTTTTTGAGACAAAAAAATGTTTTCTTCACTCGTATAAAATGGAGGTCGTTCCTCTACATAATGCTATACACAGGTCGAGTTGAATAATTTTATAAGAATCATTAATGAATGGTGTTGCGTACTATCCACTAGAGGCGTTTTCATATATATTTATCGTATTCAAATGACTTGTGAATTGACCAAGTTTATTTTAACTAGCAGTAGTTGAGATTACGGTGAGGGGTCTGTCCCACCATCTATAGTTTTAACTGTCCAGTTAAGATCGGGTTGGTTGCTATTTAATTAAGAAGATTCACTTTACTTTAAAAAAATACCTCACTAAGCTTCATGTTGATTCGTCTCACCATTTTACAACAAACTTACAACTATGAATTAAAAAATTCAAACATAACCATTAAATTCAATATAATTAACAACAATATGCCAATAAGCAACCTTCAGAGCCCACTTTTGATTCAAAATACCAACCTATTAGATTTAGGGTCTAATGTGTATATAAACGTTTATTATTCTTTATAATCTCCCGATGTGAAATTTTGAACTTACATGTGTACTTAACAACATTTTCCTTTATATTGAGTCGTATCGCATAATGCTGGCTCCCCCACAACCAGGCCCGGCCCGTTGGTAAGGCTACTAAAGCAACTGCTTTAGGTCTACTAAATAAAAAGCCTGTGTATATGAAAAAATTAGGCCCATTTTCAGTAAGAAGGCCCCAAAAACTTGACAAAACCCACCATTTCAAACCTAATTTATCTACCATTTTCTGCCCCTATGCGTCAATATTATATTCCCGAGACGCGACCAGGCCGTTCCGCTTCCACGCCTTTCCGAATTCTATGTAGATATTCGTCTTAATTCTAATTTTATATCTTCGTTGTTGAGCAATGAATCTCGGACGCCTCGATTTCCTCATTCAAAGGGTAAGTAATCCCGTCAGTTTTATATTGTTGATCTATAAATTCAAAACTTTGGATTTGAGATGTTTAAGTTGCTCTTGTCTCAATCATCTAAGATACGAGACTAAGAATTAAATCTGCTATTGGATTATATTGAATTTGAGACTACTAATCGAATCTGATACTACAAGTTCATGCTTGAGGTAAATTTTGTGTAATTGTGTTTTTATTTTATATGATTTAATGAATATCACTGATCGATTAATTTTATTTCACGAATTAATTTGCTATTGTTTTTATTTCAAGATTATGAAATTTATTTTATATGAATTATAATTTTATTTTCTGAACGTTTGTTTATGAATCATTTTAATGTTTCTTTCTGTAATTTTTTTGAATGTTAGTTTCTGAAAACATATATATAAATTTAATGCAAGAGGAGATAAAGTATAATACTCATGTTTAAAATATATGTTTGATCCTAATTTTGTTCTATTTGAATTATGATCCTAATATTTTTCTAATGTTTGTTGTTGAATTTTTAAATGTTTGGTTCTATAAGTTGTTTAATGTTTTTTTTATCATTTTAAAACATGCTTAGATATATAGAAATGTGCTATATATATAGAACTGCACCAGACAAACAGCTTGAAACAATAAATAATTGAAGCATGTATAATTATTTGTAAGCTAGTTTGTATTGCCTTGTAAGTTGTATTTAATTTTCCTTGCAGGTTTGTAGCAAGAAATATGTTTATTGTTAGTTTGTCTACTTTTTCAGAATTTTTGTATCGGTCTAAAAAATAAGAAGCTATTTTAATTTTGCAGGTTTTATGGAGAATGAGCGAAGTTACCAGCATGCAATTGCACGAACAAGATTGAATTTATTGGATACTAATTAGAAACAAATAGAGACTTCTTTCGGTTATTTAGTTGATATTATATGAGTTGTGCATTTCAATATTATGTACTTAGATTTAATGGTTTAGGCTTGTTATCTTCCTTTTTAAGTGTCTTTTTTATTAATCAAAGAAATTGTAAAGAATGTAAAAGGTCTCATTTATAATTTTTGCTTTAGGCCTCAAAAACTGTTGAACCGGCCCTGGCGATAGGTGTTTCCCATGGATACTGATGAGGTGCAGCGAGTGGTTCCATTTCAGCTACAGTTTGACAAACCCGTCCCTTCTCAGGTCTCCTTTGCTTCATTGCATTTAGGGAAATAAAAATGTGAACTTTACATTTGTAATATAATGAGCATTTATTTTGATTGCAGATAAAAATTGCAGAGTGGAACCCAGAGAAGGATTTACTGGCCATGGTAACAGAGGACTCCAAGATTCTCTTGCACCGTTTCAATTGGCAGAGGTTGTGGACCATCTCACCTGGTGATTCCTCTACCATATAACACTATATGTTAGTTAAGAATGACATGTCCACTAACTTAAATGCAAAATCTTCAATTTTGAACTGTATAAGCTTAAATCAAGTAGTTAAGCTAATTACATGCCCTGTAATGTATACATGATCTGACATCAGCTGTTTTGTACAAGTTTCATTAATACTGCGTATTTTTTGTTGTTAGGCTCAACCTTTGAGATTATATGTATGTACTTACTACATGTTCCACAATGAATTTATAGGAAGGTGCATTACATCCCTTTGTTGGCGTCCAGATGGTAAAGCAATAGCCGTTGGGCTTGAAGATGGGACAGTTTCATTGCACGATGTTGAAGTGAGTTACCTTTAATTTTTTTTTTGATTAAAGGACTTGTTTATCTAGAAACAGATCACTTGCACCATTTATAACATTTTCTTGTAGTTGTTTGGAAAATGATCAATGAGTAGGATTGATAAAAATGGGTTATGATTATTTTCATTCAATATGTACATTTGCATGATACTTCTTTCTCAAGGTGGTCTCAGATGTGTCACATTGCCACAATCCTATGTTAAAAACCCATGTTACTCTTGTGGTGACTAGCATCGTTGTTAATTGAAAAAGGACAGATTTTTTGATTTCTTAGATGGTTATCAGTACTTATTTGTATAGCTTTAATGCTTTAAGGACATGGAGTATTTCACAATTACATCTTTGCATGCATGTTTCTTTCTTATACTCCCCTTGTTGATTTTGATTTGGCACATTACATAGAACTCGCGCCAAAACATATTTGGAAATACAGAACAGATTTAAGTTTATCTATCTATTGCAGTATTTGCAAGCCCTTATTACTAATATAATTTTGATCTACCAATGTTATTATATCATTGATTGATCACTCACATCAATATTTTAATATATAATGCTTTTCCAGTGAGATGATTAAACAACCTGAAGTTTATATTTCTTAGGTCTGTTGGCAGTTTCCTGATACTATAATTTATGTATCTGATGTTTTTAATGGGGTTGCATCCAACACTCTTGGTTTGTGCTTCTAATTTTGGGCATCTTTCTCTTCAAGCAGAATGGTAAGTTACTGAGAAGCTTAAAGTCTCATACTGTTGCTGTTGTGTGTCTCAATTGGGAGGAGGATGGACAGCTGGATAAAGTAAGTTGTCATCTATCTATTTAATGGGTAAAGTACTATGCATTCTTACTTGAATATTTTTTGTTACTTGAGGTTCGTTCAATCATCTGCTAGTTGTTGTTTTGCAAGAGACCAAATTGATTTGCTTAGGGTTGGATGGATTTGGGGTAGGGGTTGGGCTACCCTGTTGTTGTGGAGCTTAATTGAGCTAGTATTGCTTTATGATTTACATGGAGTTTGAATACTTGATAGGGGTGCAAATCGTTTTCTGATCTACATTAAGATGTGGAATTATGATTCCTAATTAAGGTTCTACTTGTACTTTCAAATTGGTATTAATATGATAATTTTCATGAAATTGAAGTTTGATATCAAGTACAGTTCCTTGGATTGCCTTATTAATTTCATGTTATCTACTGTTATCTGTTCCCTTTTATGGAGTGACAATTAGATATTAACATTTTCATCATTTCTGTATACTGGCTATCAGAATGACTGTGGTAACTATTCAACATATGAGGACCGCACTTCACGCTTTTTCCCTCCTGCTCCAGGAGTTCCCCGGATGCCTGGACTTGTATCTGGGGAAACTGGTTTCATGGATGATAACGAAGATTCATTTCGAGTGCTGTCAAATTCTTCACACCAACGTTTCAATATCCTATGTAGTTCAGATAAAGATGGGAGTATTTGCTTTAGCATATTCGGCATTTTTCTCATCGGCAAAATTGTAAGTTATCTATCTAATTTACTTGATTTATCTTATATCTCATTTGCTTTCTAGATTGCATTTATTAGTTCACTTCCCTAGCCTAAGCCATAATTCACTCTTTTTCCTCGAGCCTTTTTACATTCTTATCGAAATGGAAATATATTCTGCTCCACGCTTATTGTTCTGTTGTTATTTTGCTCACTTGCATATTGGTTGGGAACCTTTAAATTTAATCTTCAAGTTCCTTGCCTTTTTAACTGAAACTTTCGTTCTACTTGATTCTTATTAAACACGTCATTTTCTGTGACAGAATATACACAAGTTTTGTGTGCCTATTTCCATCATGGATAAGCAAGCTGCGTATAGGCTTCTCAATGCTTCTATTTTAAAGGTATGTTTACCCTCATGTGGAGGCATTTCTAAGTACCATCATGCATTTGATTGTGTATTGCTTATTACAATTAACATATATCACTATTTTTGTCAAAAGAGGTAATGATGATATTTTTAATAGAAGAAAGATACATTGGAAAAAGTATATGATCTGCACAAGAGTCCATCAAAATTCTTCAGTAATACTAAAACTGTAAGTTACATTTAGGATAAGTCAATACATCCCTCCAAGTAGTTCCCTGCTTTGTGTCGTCTGCCCTATTGAAAAATTGACTAACTCTCAAGATTTTTTGTGGAGCATTTCTTGAATTTCTTTTAGAGTCATTATCTATATGCTTCACTACAGTTTTTTAACTCAAAAGTGGGCATCCCCGCAGAATACTTCCCTCTGAATCATACTGTTAAAGATTCATGGTTAAGTAAAAGTTAAAAGACTAAAGTGACATACGTGGAAGAAGTTGAAGGCTGCTTATTGGGTCTAACAACTGTGTGTATATATATATATCATCATTCTTACTGTATTGAGTTTAATATTTAACATACATTGTTTAAGGAATACATATTTTTTCAAGTTCTGGTACTTGTTTCAGGCCAGCCTTTGGTCCCATAAGTTAGAGGAAAAAGAATTTGGGAATTGAAGTAGATCAACTTGAGAGAAGAGCACAATATTTTGCCAAATCTTGAAAACCTGTTGTTCTAATTATATGTGTTTAAGCTAAAAGTCTCATACATCTTGCCATAGTGAATCTAGACAAATTTGCAACTTCTACTAATTTTTCTTTCCTCTTATCAAAACTTTGTTTCTTTAACCTCATGTTATCTGTTTGTGGAAAGAAACACTACATTAATCATTTACCATTTGCTAGGTCTGCACCAGATAGCATGTCATAATGGGGTTTCTCACTGGTGTGCGAACCCGAGGGCTGTCATTTTTTCTCCTTTGTCTTAGGCCTTTTGGCTGTTTTTGTGTTGGACATTTGTATCCTATTTTGAGAGTATTTATAAAATTTCCTGCTGATCAAAAAATAAATAAATAATGGGGTTCTTAGTACTTTAACTGTATGTGGAAGGGAAAAAAGAGAGTAAATTCTTTGTCTGCTGCCCACTTGCGCTGCTCAATATAACATGTATTGAATGGCGTTTTCTTTTAATTTAAAACCTGCCACTCGTTTTTTCATATTGAAGGGCAAACACTAGAAAATATAATATTCATATACTTCTTGTAGAGTTACTTTTTCTCTTCAGAAAATCTGAAACTAAGGGTATTAGTTTACTATTTTTTTTAATAATCAAGTTATTACTGATTCACTGGGCTCGTGCTATTGGGTTTCTGCTCCCTTTATACTTGAATCAGTTAAGAATTACCAGTACTCTCATATGAAAATGGATTTTCATTTGTTTCAATTTTGTAATAACCATCTACTCAACTAAAGCAGATTGGAATGTCCAATTGTTATTTTTATTAGGTTGCACTATCAAAAGATCTTTGTCATTTGATAGTCATGTGCTCAGGAGAACTTGTTGAAGACTGTGATGAATCGGGAGGTGGAGATATAGCTGAATATAGTGTGCATGGCTTTCACTCCTTAGTGCTTGATACTTCTATATTTTGGAAGAGGTAAAAATTGCGTTTGTTCAAATTCTATTTGAAGGTTATTACTTACTAAGATGTGTAGCCAGAATTTATCAGTATTGCTTTGCCACAGTACAATACCTTAGTTGGTAAAAGTCTTCTCCGTAAACCGTAATAGACCATAGTATAATGTTTAATTGGTATTTATCGGAAAAATGTTCAACTGGTCAAAAACCTTCAGGAGTTTTTGTTTTTTGTTTTACCGCAGACTCTGACATGCTCACATACTTTTTAACAGTCAGAATCCTACTATAATTTGTCAAATAGAACAGAAGAACTATTTATACCAACTTTCTAGCTTGAGAAGCCTCACTGTCCCCTCTCTCCTACTTGGCTCTCTCTATATTGCTCTTAACACTGATATTTGACTTTCTCTATTTAGATTCTTGAAAAAGGATTGCATCCAAGTACTATAGTACTCTGAGTTTAAATCCCCTGATTGTATTCAATGATTTTTGTGCATGACTTTGATGTGGAAAGAACTTCAGCTTATGATTAATGTAGAGTTGGTGATTCTCTCTATCATTGGCAGTTAGCTTTGGATGACATCCCATATTGATTTCTAAAAAGCAATTGATCCTGCATTCACAAAATTTTGCTACCCAAGTTGAGCTAACAGTATTTCTTAACCAGTAATAAAACTGAACCATGCCAACCTTAGCGAACATTGTGTAATGCAAGTATACAGGATGAGCTTACTTATTTTTCTTTCCCTTCTCTTCCCTTTCGTCTTCATCATAGGAAAAATGAGCTCCATCAGGTGGCTCAACAAGCTTCTAACATTGAGGATTTAACTGAGGTTATACGGGCATCGCTGTCAGTCATGTCTAAGCAGTGGACTGATGCCATGCACACCTTTGGTGAAAAGTTTAATTCTCTATCCACTCTGATTACAGATAATGGTAACTGCTGCAGCCAGAAAGCATTCTATCTTTGTGTTAGCTAGTTTTTTTGTTCTTCCACTCAGTTCCTACTGTTTGTACAGGTTTGGACTCGTCTCCACAAGAAGAGTTTCTAAGCCTTTTAGGAGGTGCAAGGACCAGTCCACCTGTTCATCAGTTTCTTGTTAATACTCTTGGTGAAGTGGTATGCTTATCCTTATTGAAGGTTTCTTCCCAACTGAAAATGTGATTGTATATTTATTCTGATAGTTCATCACATAATAGGGCATGAAGCGTGTATCAAAAGTTGTTTGTGGTGCTGGGAAAGAACTACAGCTTATAGTGCTTGATCATCTGCAGGTATGCCATTGAATTTTTGTCTATAGTCTATAAAATGTCTTGTTCTGGCACTGTGTGCTTTAAATTAGGGAGGATTGATCCTAGGCCTTGCACACTTTGGGCATTTTACTCCCTTGAGCATTTGTTTAGTAGTTAGCAAAGTCCCACAATACATCACATGCAGATGATTGATCCTTCCCTCAAGTTAGGAGCATGACTCAATTATTAATTAATCATCACTTCACATACCATACCATATACCTTATTTCTCTCAGAATGTCTCATTAGTCTCCCTCCTCTTCTTTAACTTCACAAAGATCCCCTACAACACCAATCAATTGAAGTACACATTTAGACTGATTAAAGAAGAAAGATTTTCCCTCTTTTCTTTCTAGAATCACTTACTGTCCAAACATACAAAATAACGGAGGATGGTTGAACTTGTTCCAGATTGGATGTATTGGTACCTTGGGGGAGCATTTCTCTCGAATCAATTCTTAGAAGGATTTTAGGAAAATCCTTATAAGCCAGCTGTGTGTCAAGGTTAGGGCTCGACTATGCTATGATGAAAAAAATGAGCACCAAACTTATGATTCTAAGAAGTTCTTAAGATTGATGTATCAATAATGAGCTGAAGACCCATCCTTACTCCCACCTTAAGAGAGACCTACCAAAGGTTGGGAGAGAGTGGCACAACAAAAATTGGAAGAGAAGGAAGGGGTGGGATAAATAGATACTGCAGTTGGACTTAAACCCAGGTCCAAGCTTAAGTGCTTAACCAGTTGGTCAAGCAAGAGTTGGTTCCCATAATGCTTCTTTTGACCTGACATGTGAAACTTCAGCGGAATGCCGGAATGTATAATATACCGTTCATTTTCTAAATCCAATACATGCATATGGATCCATGCCTGACCCCCTTTCAGCCAAGATTCCAGTCAAATGGATATTACTTTAGTGATATACTCATGTGTAGATTAAGTTGTTTGGTTAATCTACTTGATCAATTCCTGTGTTGTGGAAAATCAAATTTTTTTATATAAGTGAACAATCTTCAAGGAGGAACATGCAGATAGCCCCTTGAGGATCAAGATAAATTACGGTAGGAAATCATGTACGAATGCAGAATAAGTTTTCTTATGAAACCAAAAGGCTTTGTACATAAAACTTTTATGGAATGTTACAAACAAGTTTTTGTCCTCCCTTTCTGTTAGATATTGCCACATGTCTGTCTTGTTATTAATTGTGCTTTAATTTTCTGTTATTCACTACGTGTATCGCCAAATAAATTTCTCTCGCTTCATAATTTTTAAATTTATGATATTCCTTCAAGCAGGGGATTTGAGTCGAAACTAAAAGATAGAAATCATGTGTCCATTTCCTAGCCTGCTGCAGATATTATTGCATTCAGGATGGGAGAATTAAGAGGCCTTTCTAGATGGCGTGCCCGCTACAAGGGTATTGGTTTGGATGAGACACTTATCGACAATGCAACCGAGAGATCTGGCATGCTACTTGTTCAGATTGAGCGGTTTATGAGAGTTCTTTCATCTGTGGTTCAACAGGTGTGCTTATTTGCAGTTTTGTTTTACATTTTTTTGAGTTAAATTGCACTGATATTGTTGCTAGTGTGGCCTTCTGCTCACCTGAGTAGGTTTCTCAATTGCACTTCCCCTTTCTTTGTCTTTGTTCCTTGGCTCGTGTATATTCTGGCCAAAATTTTCACTAGTCTCACTGTTATTAAGTCGGATGAAACATTTTCGTTATCCAACAAAGGAACACCTAACCCCTGACAAGAATAGAAACCATAAGTCAATTATATCTTGGTGGCCTAGTGGTCAAATGAGCACTCACTTCTTACGAGGTCTTGTGATCAAGTACCAGGTGGGGTCACCTGCTTGCGGAAGTTGAGGACGTTTTAGGGGAAGGGGGATATAATTTTAAAAAGAGAGAATAGAAACCAGAAACAAATATGAAATGTGTCATCTTTGATCGCCTTTTCTCGTGTTGGAAATTGTAACACTCTTTTCTTGCAGTTTTCAAATTTCTTCACCTGGCTTCTGAAGTGTATAAAGCTACTTATGTCAGAACCAAGTGATCAGCTTCCTCCATATAATAGGTTTGTCTTGTTGGAGATCCATGTTCAATCTGTTAGTTGAAATGTGATTTATGGTCACAGAACTCTGTTTTTGCAGTGAACTTGTGGTTATATTCCTGAAAATTCTGTTCGACCAGGATCCTGTTAAGCAGTTGCTGGAGCTATCGGAGGTTGACCTTGATTTTGAAATTGATTTGTAAGTTGGCAGTTGGCACTTGTCACATACTGGGATAATTTTTCCTCACATGGAAGGAATGAATGGACCATACAATGTGTCATACATCCTCTCTTGCAGAACTATATAGATCTACTTATGGTTTCCACTTGTGACTGTCTTTAACGTCAAGAATCATGATTTCAAGATATATGCATGTAATGTATATGTTTATTGTTGTACTGGTGATGAAGTTCTAGGTTCTTCTGACCATTGGCTTTGCTGAAATTTTTGCAGGGAAACAGCGCATAGGATTAGAGAATTAGTTCAATTTGGGGGATTCATGGATTGTGAATATCTGCGTAGGACGTTAGCTAAAGAGTTTCAACAGATGGAGCTTAGGTACATATTTTTGTGTTACTCGTATTTTAGGACTCCAATGAAATTTGCGCAACTACTTAAGTTTCAATGATAGTTTAAACCTTGTTTCTTATTGTAAGATTTGTCAAGTTTTTGAGTAAATGACTCAATGATCTCTTAGTCGTCATATTCCCCTATAAATGGTATTATGAACATAGTAACTAAGGAAAATATAGTTAGTTTACCTGATTACCACTATTACCTAATTATAACTTTTACCAATTGCAAATATTACCTAAATAAAAATAAATTATGTCTCTCACAAGATTAGTATGCTCTGATTATATATCAAGCGTGCTTGTCTCTGACTGAAGGAACATTCATCAAGGAGTTCTAAACACTTCTCTCATACAAAGTATGGTGAAATTCTCTTATAATGTCTACTTTGTAGAGTCAACATTGCAATATAATAATGCTTCTTTTTCTTCCATATAAGTTAATGAATAAATCTGAATAAAAGGAAAAGTTATTTCGGTGACAGATTTTATTTCTTAAAAAACTTGGCAAGTTCAACAATTTACTCTTTCAACACAAAACAGCCTGAGACATGGTACCTTCACAAGATTAAGAAATCTTTTATAAAATGAGGATGCTGCACAACCAAAATTCTCAGACTTGTTAGTTCTGCATCTAGCAATCAGCACTTCCATCAGTTCATAGATAGATGTGGTTGATATATACATATTACTTATCTGCTTTTTGTTAAGTTATGAATGCTTTGTTGGTGACTCTCAATTTCAGTTTCAAGGAAGCTTTTCAGATGCCCTTTAATACCATTTCAAAGAAGATACTTTGTAAGGATTTGCTTCCGCTGTTCTTTCTTCCGGCATCGCCATCAAGCAGCATTCCTCTATCAGTATCATACTATGAGGTACTTCATTGCATCGATTTTTCTTGTCCCCCTTATCTCTTAAGCAACTGTGTAGCCTACTCGAAGCGGCCATCAATTGTTCTTCACCATTACTTAGTAGATTTACTTTATATGATTTGTGTACCATGATATTGTATTTGATAGTAGCAGAAGCAGTACATAGATTTCTCCACTTAATTGTTTCCTTAATATTCGCGAGACCATATATTTTGTTAGACGCGTCTGCTTGCTTACTTTTTCTTTCCTCTGTAGGATTCTTCCCAACCTATGTCAAGCTCTCAAACTTGCCAACATAGGTTTATCGATTACATTTCTTTCCAGATACCCGATGAATCTTTACCAGATATTGCCAATTGTATAGGCATTGCAAGGGGATGTATACATGACTTGAGCAGTACCAAAAATGGTTATGCATCTGTTGAAGCCGTATTGCTGTGTGTTCCTGTAGGGTATCACTGTGTGGATGTGTCTCTTTATAAGGTGAAGAACTAGAGTTATCATGTCTTAGATATACATTTACTCCTGTCATATGGGGTATTATAACCATTTTTCTTTCTGAAACAGGAAGGACAAATTGTGTTGTTACTGAACGAAAAATCTGCAACTTCTGAAAGCTCCGGAGAGGCTTGTATGATGATTGTGCAAGCAAGTGAACTTCCCTTTCAGTCTATTTCAAAACAAACTTATCCAAGCTATTGGAAATTGAACCAGTTAAAGGTAAATTCAAATTGGGTGTTCAGTTTTGCCATCCACATTGTTGTTCTTTTAGTTGCATGTCCTTGATATGCTGCAAGGCTTTGTACTTTTGACTTGACTTGGTTCGGTATCCTATTATCGTAATTCAGTTTTAAATTTGAAGTACTTGAGTTACTTTCATTGGTCAAGAATTTCCTTCCAAATGTCAATCCAGCGACGACTTACTTGGTGTTGAATAATGTTTAATTTAGGACTCTGTTGTGTATCTGCAAAGGGAGGATGAGAAGGTGCGCGGTATTCCCCATTCTGTAATTGCTCCCTTGGCAGTGAGCTGTAAGTGTTCCTGCTTCTTCACTCTTTACTATTCAAGATTAAATCAAACATTTCTATCGACAATGTTTAGAAATGAGACTGAAAACTTATTTTATCCGATTTGTTCAGTTTTGATCCATTCCTTCACAACATTCTTAATTCACTGATATTGACGTGTTTTGTTTTGTTTTGAAAACAGCATCGAGAGGGGTGGCTTGTGTATTTGGTGCAAGGAAGCGTGCCTTGGTGTACATTTTGGAGGAAGATGAAGATGAGGTCTCAGATGCTGATTGAATTATTAGTTTTCACTAGCGCGCTATGCGCGTGCTCCCCATATAATTATTAATGTAACTCTATGGTAAATTTTTCGTTTTTAATGTAGTGTTACGATAAATTTGTGATTTTTCTTAATATACATGTCTAAAACAATTTGTATCCACAATTTGTTTGGCATTTTATTGACAATAAAACATTGAATACTATCAGTAAATTAGAGCATTAGTTCATACTTTACACCTTAAAAAAATTAGGTTAAAAGTCTAAAATTTACTCAACGGCATTTTGTTTATATCAAGTTTGGGCTCTCTTAAATCATTTTCAACCTATTATAAATCCGAAACAAATAAACTCATATTTGTCCAGCCCAAATATGAACCACAAGTTTCATACTGCCCAAGAAAGAAATTAGATTGATTTGCACATAAATCTTACAAATAAATAATATATTTTCTATTTAATCCATAATTTATAAAATTTGAAAATGGCAATCTTATAGATCTTACTCTAAACCCTATACAACTGTATCATCCCTATGAAAGTCGGTTGTGCCAAGTTTGGCATTTCAGCAATCTATACAAACTTCTTACTTGGAAAACACATTTTTATTCAAATCAATTTTCATAAAAGAAATTGCACTATACTGAAAATTATATATACATGAACTAACAGTAATAAAAAATAAACAAGAAATGAACTCACAGTATAACCAAGCTTGAGCTTGGATCTGAAAAAAATAAACACATTTCTCTCTACATCTATGATGAAGCTTGGAGCTTGAGAGTGGACCAAGCTTGGAGCTTGGATCTTGCATGAGGAGGGTTCGATCCTAGTAGATCGAACTTGTCTTCGCTTCGGACGTGAGCTCGCGTGGATACCGGTAGAGA